>JBBBDQ010000175.1:810000-1010000 GCA_037127315.1 Ascarosepion bandense
GGAGAATAGCCATTTTTGCAGGCCCTTTAAAAGTATGCTCGATCAGCTCCAGGTAGAAGATGCAATGAAAAATCCATGAGCGAATGGAAATAAAGGTTTATTTAGAAAAATGAAAAAGACAAAAAAAAAACAAAACAAAACAGGAATGTGAGTGGGGAAGTGGTAGATATAATGCATAGTTGGAAGGAAGCAGGTCAGACAACATGCATGAGAGTTCAAGGTTAAACAGTAAGAATAATCTTCAGGGGAATCATGTTTATTAAATTAAGTTCTAACCAGTATTAATTAACTTAAGAAGTTAAAAAACTAATACAATTAAACAGGATGGCAATTATAAATGGGGAAAAATTTAGATTTAAATTCACAGCTTACAAATGTACAATTTTGTAGTAGTTTGCACATATCCCAACATAATTTTTCCAGTATTCTCAAAGTTTTCCTTTTTGATAGAGACAAGCAATATAAAAATATTCCACAATTATCAACTTTCCAAGCGCTTTCAACCACTTCATTCTCATTCCATTCTTAAGGATGTTATATTTTCAATGTTGTTATTTTTTCCTCATGTTTTGTTTGTAATACATTTTGTGTTTTTAAAAAGGAGCATTCTGTATAATATAAACAAACCTATGACTCTATATACACACACACACACAGACATAAATATTACACATATTCAGTCACACGTAAAATAAAATCCATCCTTGATAATGGCTTTCATAAAAGAGAGATTTCTGCTCAAATACACAATATATAAAATCAGAGATGGAGCTGCCTGTCTATAAAGAGTTCAAAAGCATCTGTTTAACCCTGTGTGTCATGAACTGTTCCTACTCTTTACAACTACTTCCCCATATAGGAAATGGTCACAAGTTGCTCAATTGTTTTTTTATGCTCTTACAGCACCACACCTCTACAGTGAGTGGCTTGTAGTAGGTGAACATTTGCGTAAGAAAAAACAATGTTGTTTAACAGTATAAATATTAACCCAAAATTTTTTTATTAAAAATATTTATAATAACTTTTTTGGTAATGTTAGATTCTATTATACAATCTGAGAATTTATATATATATATATATATACTAATATATAAACTTTGTTATTATTCCAAGTGTAAATAGTTGAAATAATGATTAATCGTCATCCCAAGACTCCAGACAGAAATTGGAGAATTAATTTTTTCCATCATATAGTAAATAATGTGTTGTACTAAATAATTTTTCTCTTCAGAATTTATCTTACATATGTATGAGTCTACCATTCCTCTCCATGCTTTAAATATTGCAGTCACATATGGTATGGTGACCCTGCTATATATTTAGATAGTCTTGATAAAATCAAAAGAATCTGCAATGTTATTGGTCCTCACCTGGCATCTTAGGTTCAGTTACTTTTCTATGAATACTTTCCTGATTAACTTTATGCTATGATGCCTTGATTTTAATAATTTAACTGCAGTATTAGATTGTGCTGCCAGGGTCTCAGCCTTTTACAGTTGAAATGGCTCGATGTCACTGTAAATTTTATACTGTTTCTTCTCTTGCTTGTGGAATTCTCTTCTGTATTCTTGTTTCCCAGTCAACATTGAACTTCAGATATTTAAATGCAATGTCAACCGTTATTGTTGTGGTGTCCTCTCTCTAAAGAGTCTATGCTTACTATAAGATTAGTAGTAGAAGAGGACATGGGGAAACAGTCGAATTGATTGAGCGCTGGACAACTGACACACACACTAGTTATGTAATACTCTTCTATTGTATTTGCTGTTAAATATACAATATTTCTATAATACGTTTTGTTATTTCTTAAACCTTTCATTTGGTCACAACAATTATCTTCTGTCTTCTTTATTCCTGTTCTTTTATTGTTCTCTCTCCTAAACTATGTAATCTTCTTCTCATATTATTATAAATCTTATGCTAACAGTTTCTTCTCTTGCTTGTGAAACTTTCTTCCAGCTTCTTGCTTTCCAGTCAACTTTGATCTTCAAAAATTTAAATGCAATGTCAACTGTTATTTTTTGTCTTCTTTATTCCTGTTCTTTTTATTTTTCAATCTCTGTAATAATGTTTTGCTTTTTCTTATTATTTCATACTCAGTAACTCTCTACACTTTAGTGTCTTTACAGCCTTGCTTAGGGGTGAAATGATATATATATATATATATATATATATATATATATATATATATGTAGGTATGTGTATACCTCTATTTTAATATCAGATATATAAGAATGAGATAAATAATAAAAAAGATATAATCTTAAAGGACAAACATGATATTGTCATGTTTTTAAGTGACAAGTAACATTGTTAGTTGAAAAGAAATAACAGAACAATAAAATTTAAAAAAAACATTAAAATGTAGGTAAAATAAAAACAAGAAAAAGCTGGTTTGAAGATTGTTACAAAGAGATTTTAAAAAAATGAAAATGTCAATAAAGAAATTGTGGAGAGCCATTATTGCCAATGTCTTGAAGGGAGCATAGTAGAAAGAAGAAGAAAGGTGAATTGACAAACAAGAAAATATTTGAGGAAGATTGTGTTACAAACACAAGCAAAGAGAAAAGTTTTGGGATAGTATTTCAGCATTACAATTAATGGTCTCTTGAAAGTTAATGTTGGTGATGAGATCATTGTAAAGAATTATTTTAATGTCCTGGATATCTAATTTCCCAAGTGATACAACTCACAACCCAGAAACATTAAACTAAAGAATATATTCCTCCAAGACAATGTTTCTTCATATTCTGCAAATCTTATTATTGTCCACCTTGCCAAAAAGAGTTTATTAATAAAATGAAAAACCCATGAGCCATCATTAGAAATGATGTCTATAAGAATGTAATACTAATGTTCAAACAAAGATCTCTGGAAAATGACAAAAATCAGTATAAGTTTCATTAATTTAGAAACAGTAAATATTTTCTATGTGGCAGTGAATGCTGGAAAATCTCCTAACAGATAAAGAAAAGATGTGAAGTAACAGAAAAGTGATTCTGCAGAAGAATGCTAAGAATACCATTGACTGAACATGTGAGCAATGGTAAAGTTTTGGAGAAAATAAAAACAAAAGGGAGAAATATTACTTAACATCAGAAAGAGAAAATTGAAATTTCTAGAGCATATAATGAGGAGAGAGGGCTTGGAAAATTTGATACTCACAAGATAGTTTAAAGACAAGAGGAATAAAGGAAAACAATATATAACCTACCTAACTAGCTTGAGTAAATGGATGGCAGACTAAGGTTTAGGAGAGATAACTGAAAAATTTATTAATATATCAAGTGTGACAAAGGACAAAAAATTGGGGAGAGTCATCATCACCTATATCTAAAAGGTTCATGGTACTTATAAAAAATTTTTAAATAAATGGATGAAATATTGATAAACATTACAGAATATCAAAAAGTCTATAACATTTAAGATACTAAAATAATAATTTATATTTAATATATATATATATATATATATATATATATATATATATATATGAATAAATTATTATTATTTGATATATATATATATATATATATATATATATATATATATATAAATTATTATTATTTGATATATGTATGTATGAATAAATTATTATTATTTTATATATATATGAAATTGTATTAATCAAATGTTTCTATGACTTTTATTGTTTTATGTTTATTTTTACCAGGAATCACTCGAGGTAGTGGGTTACAGCATAAGAGGTACAGTTTATGTGAATATGTAGAAAAGATAACAATTGATTCAAGTCTTGAACAAGTTAAGATTGTAGTGATTGGGAAAACAACCTCTTGAGATTCAGATCCACAGAGCAGCAGTTTGTGGAAAGAAACTTCTCGAGTAGATTTTACATCTCACCAATAGAATACAAATGGAATGAGGGTGGTTTTTCCGCAATGTGTGTGGCATGGTGAGTTTTAGCCATGAAATTTTGGATTAATTACAAATAAAAAAAAATTGTCTAAACTGTTGTCCTCATCTTTATTGTTATACTCACAACATCTCTGTCATCCAAGGACATATAGTGCAGTTGAAATAAAGCAAAAAGTGACTTGACCCAAAGTGTTCTGAGTTTAAAACCTGGCCATAGCAGAGGTGAAAAAAAAATACCAATTGTATAATGATTCTCAGAAAGTAAAAACATCTCTGTTGAGGTACAATGCTAAACTTAAGCAAAACCTACATTCTACTGACATCCCTCTATCATCCAGTGAAAATGTGGTTTCTGATCATACCAACTGGTGGAGTGTATATGCATAAAAGTATCACAACTTTTAAGAGGTCACACGTTGAACATTTATGTATCATAAGGAGAGTTACTAAAGGGAATTAACTGAAACTAAGATATCCAAAAAAAGGCATCACATGTGGAATCAGAACAATCTACTCTCATGGATTAAATAAAGGTTTGGTTCAAAATTCCAGAGTACATCACCTGAAGAAAGCCAGATCATACAATGTCCAAAACAGTGTGAATATAACAATAAAGATGAGGACAACAGTTTGAATGAAGTAAATAAAAAAAAAAATGGTTGCACTTCAAACGAGTTTGTCAATATTTTGGATAAGTCTAAATAAGCTGAAATTCTTATGATATATTTGCTATTATATATCAAAGACAAATAGAAAATAATTGGTTAGTAGCAATTTTATTTAAAAAACACTGACTTAGAAGAGCATAATCTAACCTAATGCATACATGTGTACATATATATATATATATATATATATATATATATTTTTTTTTTATTTTTATCTTTTTTAATCATTTCACCCTGGGCAAGGCGTAAGTGTCACTGATGTGCGGGGGTGGGGGGGCTACATAACTGAAAGAGAATTAATTAGAAGAGAGAGGAGTACAGACCAATTGGAAAGGAGCAATAGAAAGATGAAAATGCAGGTGTAATGACAGTTGCAAGGGGGGAGAGAAAGGAAAGGATATACGGGGTGGGGGAAGGGCTAGAGTTCAGTGGTTAGTAGATGAGTATTGACATTGCATTTAAATTTCTGGAGGTTGTAGCTGTCAGGAAAGCAAGAATATGGGAGCGAGTTCCACAAGCGGGAAGTGCGAGAGAAGAAGCTGCAGGAGTAGAATTGTCGTCTGCATTTGGCTAACCTGACTGTGAATGGGTGGGACCCAGTTGTCATTCTGGTTTCACGAGTAAACACCTGTTGAGGAGGCACCAGTGACTTAAGGTTGTCTGAGCAGAAGCCATGAAAGTACTTATAGAACAGACAAAGGGAGGCCACATTTCATCGGTGGGGAAGTGGCTGTTGTCGAGCCGCCAAGTCAGCACCTATCACATTACTAACTCTCCTTTGGAGCCTGTCGAGAACACCGAGGTGAGGGGCAGGGGTGCCTGAACATAAATGGCAGCAGTACTCCATGCACAGTCGAATGGTAGACTTGTATATATGCAGGATGGATTCAGGTGGAAAAAAACATCCTGGATCGACACAGTGACCCAACATTCTTAGCAGTGGATTTAGCTATGGATTCGATGTAGTGGTTCCATTTGAGATCAGAAGAGAGAGTAAGGCCGAGGAGGCACAGTGTATTGCATCAGGGAGAATTGCTTGGTCCATGCTTATGGGAGGCAGGAGAGGTTGCCTGTGATGGTTGACAGACAATAGCTTGGTCTTGGACACATTGAAATTGACAAGCCACTTCTTACCCCAATTCACCACTGAGTGTAGATCCTGTTCAAGGTCAGCAGTGAGGTTATGTCTGTCCACCACGCCAGATTTCTTACTGGTGCTGGAGTATATTGTAGTGTCATCTGCGTAGATGCCTACTTGGGACTTGATCTCATCCAGGATAGAGCCCTGGGGGACACCGGCATTCGTGCTGTAGGATGAAGAGGCATGCCCATTCAAAATGACCTTCATTTTGTGGTTGTTTAAAAAAGATTGGATTAGGTCAAGCAGGCATCTGGTAATACCATAACCCCGTAGCTTGCAAAGGAGGCCAGAGTGCCAGACCCTGTCAAAAGCCTTGGAGATGGCCAGAGCAACTGCACAAGCCTCGCCTGACTCATCGAGGGTCTGGAGCATGTACTCCGTAATGGTTGTTAGCATATCGGCAGTGGACCTGGCAAAGCGGATGCCATATTGCCTGTCAAAGAAGAGTTTGTGGGCAGTAAGATGTTGAACTATTTCAGCATTGATTATAGCCTCGAACACTTTCCCGAATATCGGTAGAAGACTGATAGAGCGATAGTTGAATGGGTCCGAGGGTTCACCACAATTCTTAAAAACAGGAACGACTGAAGAGAACTTCCAGCATGCAGGAAAACAGGAAGCAGAAAAGCAGTAGTTAAACAGTTTAGAGAGGACAGGGGAGAGTTCAGGGGCACACCTCTTAAGGCCTATCACCGGGATTCCGTCGTCACCGCTCACCTTATGGGGGTCAAGTTTTGAAATTACTCGGGATACTACCTTTGGGGTAATATGTACATCGTGCAATTTGGCCTCAGTTCTAACGGGGAAGTCTTGTGAGCATACTCCAGATGAGTTGAATGTGGAGTTGGATGAGAATCTGCGGGCAAAGCACTCAGCTTTGTCCGCAGATGATGTGAGAACCTCAAATTCATGGATTAAAGAAGGTATAGAGGATTTGCAGTTGTTAAGCACCTGTTTGCATATCCACCAGTAGTCCTTGGAGCTGAACTTGCGGTCAGCTATGCGCTGTCACATTCTCTCAGCGAACAACCATTTGGCGTCATTCAGGATTCTCTTGCACTTATTGCGAGCAGACGTGAATAGGCGCCTATTGTGATCAGATGACTGGCTCCTGAATAGTTGGAAGTAATGGTTCCTGTGGGCAATGGCGACCGAACAGGTAGGAGAGAACCACGGAGAGGAATGAGGTTTTAGGCAATACTTCCTGGTGGGTATGAAGGCATCAATGCCAGCTTTCACCTATGACGAGACCTCAGAGACACAGTAATCAACTAGAAGATCGAACACTTTTCCCCAAGGGACATCGCAGAGGAAATTGCAAAATGCATCCCAGTCAGCTTCTTCGTAATGGTAGGAGGTCCTATAGGTAGGAGGCTCCTGAGGGAAGTGAGAGTGGAAAGAAATACTGAGAGAGACAACAGCATGGTCGGAGTTGCCGAGCGGGCAAAGCTGCGAGACTTGACAGGCTTCAGGGGCAGAGGTAAAGCATATATCTAGTAGTGAAGAGTGTCCAGAGGGAGTACTTGGGAAGCGAGTGGGGAAGTCCACCACTTGCATAAGGGATTGAGAAATAAGGAAGTTCATGGCACGGACGCCCACTAGATCAGTAACAGACTTTTTAAGCCACTCAGTGTGATGGGCGTTGAGATCTCTGAATACAAATATGTGAGCAAATGGGTGGTAGGAAATAGCCTTATCAATGTTGTCAGCAATGCTATTTAGAAGGGAGCAGTCAGGAGAGGAGGGAGAATGGTACAGAAAGAATAGGTAACTAACCGAACTGAGGAGAGATAGACGGAGACATACATATTGATGGGCAGCAGATTCAAGTGAAGTCACCCTAGCTATGGGGAGATGCTCGCTGACGTAGATCCCCAGCCCATGCATGTGAACAGTGGAATCCTTCCTTAAGAGGGGGAGATAGCCAGGGATGTAGAGGTCAGAGGAGGGAATAGAAGAGTTGAGGTTAGTTTTGCAAAGCGATAGGATGTCCGGGGACTTTTCATGAAGGAAAGCTTCTACGATAGGAAAGTTAGTACGAATGCCCTGGATATTAGTGAAGGAAAGGTTAAGGGCTTTAGGTGGTTTGATTTTAGCTGGTTTAGGGTTGTTTCTGCTTTTGTTCATCATATGTTTTTGTTTATAGAGAGGTACCTACAGTAGAGGATACAGGCGGTCATTATCCATGATTTGTGCTGGGAGGGAAACTGGCTAGGGCTGGAACAAGGTGTGGCCTCAGGGTTGCCCACCGAAAGTGCTTGCAGGGACACCTATCCATGCACGACATGGCACTACAAGAACCCCGATATTATACAACTGTTGATCAGAGCAGCCGCTCTTGATGCTACGCAAGAGTTAGGGCTCCTAACTACCAGTCAGAAGCAGCAACCAGGAAACTGCCAACCCAGTACCCTCACAATGATGAGCCATTGCCACCAACCAGACAGATCGCAGAAAAATCACGGAAGCACCAATACCAAGGTCTGGAGAGAGAGAAGAGAAAGCTGGAAACCACATCCTAAACAGGGAACAAGGGGCGAGCCTCTACTCCTGTTCAATAGATGTGGGAGGAGTGTGAACTGAGCGATAGACCAAACTATCTACTCCAATTAAAAAAAAAAAAAAAAAATTTAGAGGTGGTGAGTTAACTAAGTCTTAAAGTCCAAACGGAGCATAACGTCCAAAAAGTAAGAAAAAAAAAATAATAAAAAACCAATCAGACAGGACAGAGGAAGAAGAGGGAAAAAAAAATTTCTCATACACTTACCTCACAGATAAACTCTGAAAATTTGAGCAAAAATAACAAAAAAATAAATAAAAATAAAAGCAACAGTATTTTCACTCCCTATTTTCACAGAAAAATAAAGCTTTGTTTAAAAGCAGTTTGTGCAGAGAAATTATGGCCAAACTTTCAATACAAGGACAGAACATGTATGAAAATTAAAGATTTAGTGGAAGAGAGTGGGGTTAGCTGCCTCTAACTTAGGAATGGTCGTATTGCTGCGAAAATGAATACAAAAATCCCAGAACAATGGGACAATTTTTTAACCAAACAAAGTCCAAAAAGTAAAAAAAAAAAAAAATAATAAAAAACCAATCAGACAGGACAAAGGAAGAAGAGGGGGAAAAAAATTCTCATACACTTATATATGTGCGTGTGTGTTTGGTTATAGGATTTCTCACTGTAGGTTATTAGCTTCTGACCTTGTGAAAATATTTTCCTGATGTCTTTTTTTCAATCATTCTTGCTTTTTCAAAGTTGTTATTTCATTTTCTAAGTTCTTTAACAACGGAAATAAGGTAATCTTGGACACATTTGGAGAATATATTGTATAATGGTCTGTGTATTTTGTGTGTGAATTTTTGGTATTACTTTTTATTGATACAATTTAGTAAAAAATGTCTCTTCTCTATATACAAATGACCATAGATAGGATGTTTTTGATTAATCTGATGATGAAAAACCTCAAAAATAAATACAAAACAAAGCAACAGACTTCATAAAAATTATGGCACATAATAATAACTCTATACAATACCAATAAATATAGCATATCTTGAAACTATATTTTATATTATATTTCTCAACAGTTCAGCTTATCATGATGATCACGTCATTTATTGCAATTCCAAAGCTACAGTCTTTGTTAAAAATCTTAAACATTGGTTGTAGAATGTCAAAAAAAATTTTTTTATATATTTAGCAATTACAACTCTATTCTATAATTCCAAATCCTGAAACTCCTACTGGTAGGATATTCGTCAGTCTTCCATAAACAGTACCTTCTTCTGTTGCTATAATCTGTGAGACAACATATCTGATATTAGTCTGTTTTCAAAGTGCAAAATTGAAGCCAAGAAAATATTTCTAATGCAGTCACAACTTTACTGGGATAGTCAATAGCAAGTGAGGGTGTCAAGCAGACAAAGTGTCAAATGGAAAAAGAGTCAAACTAACTAAATGACAAATGAACATAATTTTACAAGGACAAAATATTGAACAGATTAAAATTTTAAAAAATTTGGTTCAAATAATCCCTTAAGCTATTCTAAACTTTTATTGCTTAGCTTTGGTATCATTTAATAAATAATAGCCTTAAAGGTGGTTCATAATCCATAATCATCAGTTTGCAGTCCAATTTGGAGGGTAGCTGCAAATTATGGTTGTTTTTTCCTGTCCATTTGACACTTTGTCTGTCCTGAATTTGTCCATTTGACACTTTGTCTGTCCTGCATTTGTCCATTTGACACCTTGTCCATGCAATACTTTTTTGTTTGATTATTAGTCCATTCAACATTTTGTCTTTCAACATTCTCTCTGCACATGGGGTTGGTCATATTGTACACACAAGTAATGAAACAAAATCCTCATGTAGAGCCAACAGTATAATGGTTCTCAAAAAGTGGGCACATCTCTGTTGAGGTACAATGCTAAATTTAAGCAAAACCTACATTCTACTGACATCCCTCTATCATCCAATGAAGATGTGGTTTCTGATCATACCAAGTGGTGGAGTGTATATACATAAAACTTATTACACATTTTAAAAGGTCACACATTGAACATCTATGTATTATAAGGCAAATGACTAAGCCCTATTCTAATATTGCTGAAGACTTCATAGGTAAATGTTGTGCTTTGTCCAGTATGTGGAAAATTGTATGGGACCCATATCAATTTTATTAAGAAAATGTTTAGTTGCATCATAAAATGTGGTATTGTGTCATGTGTATTAATTCTAAATTGGGAATATAATATAATGCAAATATACTGTTACAAACTAAATATAAAGGAAATACAAAAAGTGTACAAATTCATAAGATTGTTATATATGACAGTATATAAATGACTCTGATTCACATATAAACTTTAAAAATAGTTACATTATAAAAAATTATTTACACTATTTGTTGTTATGAAAACATTTTGGGCATTGTGCTCTCCAGCCTTCCTCAGATGTATACCAATCTAGGTAATTTAAAAGCAATTCTGAATTTTAGAACTGTTCCATTATTGCTCACCTGTTTCCACTGAGTGCAAGAACCAGGGATTAAATTCACAAACACTGTCACCAAATTCACAAACCAATGCTTTTACTCACTAGGCCACTGTCCTGAGACAAAAAGTTCAGTTTGGAATTTCTTGTAGGTTAGATATTCAGTTGAAGAAGACCAATAGCCGAAATATTGTGATAAAAACAACAAAGATGAGGATAACAATCCATATGTAAATAGTGTAAATAATGATAACCATACATCCCAGAAATTCAGACAAGAATCTTAAATAACATGTTGGTTCCAATCACAATAGGAATGATTGTAAAACACTTTGCCATCATCAATTTACAGGCAGAAGCACACAAATGCATGCTGGGATATATTCCTAGCTAATAAAATAAGCCAGTTCTTGATTTCATATAAATCAGTCCCAGTCTGTCTTGCCTTGAAATCATAACACTACATGTACTTCTCCAAATTTGCTTGTGTGGCAACATAACAACTGTTAATATATACTATTAACTCTATCCTGAATATTAACCAAAATCATAAGTGATAATGTCAATCCAAATAGTCACTGGCCTGATGCTCCTAAAAGAAGAAGACAATGTCATCTAACCCATTTATCAAGTTGTATTAAAAACAAACATGTTACTGAGGCAAATCATAATCTCCCAAATGTATTCACATGTCTGGGATGATTAAATACTTTTAACTCAACAATAGATTTTAATTTCAAATATAAAGTCAACATGTAAACCAAACTTCAATGTTATATATCGACAGGCAAGTTGCGATTTCATGTTCCACTCTTTTCATAGGTGGTATATCATACTTAATTTTACATGTTTAAATAGCTTTTTATCAACAAAATCCATTTAAAATTATTCTAATAATTTATGATCTAGGAAAAAATGAACATGGTAGAATATTCTAAATTACAGATTTTATTAAACATTTTCTCCTGATTTTCTGAATTTCACAGAGTATATATTGGAAAGATATTGCACTGATAACATATAGTGTGTTACCAGCATATTGCCTCTTAATAATCATGTTTTATTAGCAGGCAGATATTAATTCTATTAGACATTAGAAGATGCAATGAGAGAATAATGTCTTTGAGACAACAACCATTTTAATGTAAAATAATGGTCTAAATATTATAGTAATTTGTCTATTTGGACATTAGAAGATACAATGCAGTCTTTTCAATGTAAAATATTTCTTTCAATGTTAGTGTATCTTGACTATTACTTTGCCAATTAGACATTGGAAGATACAATGAAAGTATAATACCTTTGAGATAATTGGTATTTCAACATATAATAATACTCTGATCTAATCTGTTGTTTTGTTGGTTAAACATTGGAAGATAAAATGAAAGCATAATATATTCATACAGAAATGAACAAATGAACAAAAAGAATATCAGTGATTCTGTTAGTAACAATAAACTGTCCCTAAAGAAGGTATGCTCAACTTGGATCTGAACTAGAAAAATAATCAATAAAACCTTCTGGCTAGGCCAAGATAACCTTCTCTAAATACTAAGATGCCTTTCCTGTAAATAGTTAAAAGTCTATATAGAAGTGTTACTCAATTCTTCTCTTAAAGATCCGTAGGCAATTAAGTATTAATGAATGACAAGACATCAAGGAAGAGCTCAAGGCAAAATCCATGATGATTCATTCAAGCAGTAACCCTAAAGAATTTGATATTGTAGTTGATGAATGCCTTAAGGGTTCAATTCAAAGTCACTTGCAAGCTAACAAAATCTCAGATATATCAAAGGAAGGAAAAGAGATTGATTTTAGCTGGCCAGCGATTAAGGGTTTCTTGCTAGAAAAATAGAACAAACTATCTTGCAGCAGAAATTTAGCCCAACAAATTATCTCAGAGCTTTTTTTTTCAAATAAAAGATGAGCAAAAAAATGAAAAGAAAAACTGATTTACAAGTGATGAAAATCAGTTCATTATTTGAATTTGAAAAGAAAACGAAAAGATGTAAATTATGACAAATAAAGAAACAGCAAAATGGATCCGAGTAAAAAGAAAAAAATATGAAGATGAAAGTCTTAATTTGATGGAAAGAAAAATATCAGATGAAATATCAAGAGAACATGGAAAAATATCACAATTCCAGGAAGAACCAATCATCGAGTAATTCAATATAGAGTTTCAATTTCTTTTGGCTGGCACTTTCCGGATAGAATCTGGAGCTAAAAGGAAAATCAGTCTTTTGCTTTTTTGATAGTTTTTCTTTGTTTTGTGTTTTTTTTAAATCCTTTTATTCCAGATTGAATGAGTTTGGCTGTGAATATTCGAAAATAGTTCATGATTACTTTGTTCAAAGACAATCATATATTGCTAACATTGGTTCCGATAGATTTCTAAAAATAAGCAAAAGTCGATTTGTAATATTAGTCAACACTCAAGATGCTAGACAAAATATATAAATACAGAGGGGTGCTGAAAAGTACTCAGCTTGTCCTGTTCTATATAAAATCAGACCAAACAGAAATTTGTTGTGGAAGAGCTTCTTTGTTAGGTTGAGGACTTTGTAACAAGTTTTATAAATTTTAAATTGAAAATAATTTGAACAATTTTCCATGAAACAACAAAACAAGACAATTTTTGTTAAAGATACAATATCTAATTATTTTTAAATTGAAAATGATCTCAAACAAGCAATATATTGAAATAATTGATCTAATATATATCTATATATAAATGTAAACAGAGAAGCGATTAAGTTTGGTGTTGACATCAGTGACTACTTTTAAATTTACATAACTTCTATCTCTGAAATCATCACTTTCACCCCAAAATATAACATACCTTAAAAGTATATTTTATCTTTCTATATACACAAAAAATCCTTTAAAATAATAAATGCACAAACAGCACAACCCTTTCTAAACATATATGGAAAATTAAAAACAAATCAATATAAATATAATGAAAAATAAAGAAAACAACATCAGCTTACAACAATAAATCCAAAGACTATAAACACTACCTGGAGAAAAAAATAGCTATAATCACCTTCCTAGATCAACAGAAATTACTAAATAAATGATCAGAACTTACTTTCAAATGCAGATATGAAAACAAATTTTTACTACATTACTTAAAATTCAAAAACTAGAAATTAATGCTTTGTAAAATACTATCATAAAAAATGCACCAATATATGCAACATATATGCCACAGATAATGTAACATACTTTAGATAAAATATACAAGGCAACTAACATCAGAAAAAAATAAAATAAACAAAAATCTAAATAAATATGTAAATAAGCTAAATAATAAACAAATTATGAATGAACACTTAAACAAAAGTAATTGTAATAATAATAATCAACAAAAAATAATTAACCAACCAATAATGAGTAAAAATAAAACGATAAAATAAACAAATAACCTCATTTGGATTCATAATTGTTTGAAATGTTAGTCTTTAGAGTAATTTTTGAATATAAGTATAACTATAAATCCAAAAACCAGTTAAGATAATACAATAGACCTTACTACACATAATGCACCACTAACCAGCATATATAAATAGTTGAGTCAAAACTCAACACACATAACCCGAAGATTGTGTTCAAGTGGAAAACAGATTAACACCAGTCGCCAATAACTTCAGTGTACACTATATATTTATCCTATACATATAATTTAATTAAGTACAATTTTAAATTTACCTAATTCAATTTATTATATACAAAAATGAAAATATAAAATACCGTTTTAGTAGTTTTATTTTCTGTGAAGATCTTGTCATTATTTCAGCAATTATTTCATTTGTTATCCTTATCATTATTATTTTGGTCACTACATTTCAGTTGATCTAGAACCCAGAATATTATTAAGTATCATTTTCCTTTTCTTAATCAGTATTTCCTGAGTAGAAAGCCTATAAAGAACAAGATGAAAAATCATTCAGTCAGTTAAGTGCCATACATGATACACGCTTGGGTGATCATGTCTCGAAAGAGATATGACGGACTGGGCAGAAGATTATAAGTAGGTTGCCACTGCTTTCTGCAGTAGACTGGTTGCCAACTAAGGCTATAGAACCCAATCTGTCCTATTATTTAACCGATAACTGGAGGGAAGAGACGGATTAATACCTTTCCCAAGGGTATTTGCACGTAAGTGAATACAATGGATTCAACTGGAATTCGAACTCGGCTCCCCGGTTTCTTGTTCCGAGCCGATATCCACTGTACTATAACAGCTTAAAGCCTAAATAATAATATTTTTTTTTAACTAATGCTATATTTATAGTGAACTTCAAGTGATTTGGATTGAAGATGACACTGACAGTCATTATGCAGTGTTGATTTTAATGTCCACAGTCTTTCTTACTCTCTCTTGATATGTGTGTGTGTGTGTGTGTGTGTGTGTGTGTGTGTAGGTTCAGGTGCAACTGTTACTATTATTTTTTTTTCAAAACTAGTGACTAACTATATAATTGAACAATTTAAGCACAGACTTAGCTAATTATGCATATCAAGTCAAATACATTGATAAAGTCTTTTAGAAGACAAAACATGTCAGCCAAAATAAGTTTTCCTTTTGTCCTTTTACAGATTGATTTTAAGCGGATATTGCGATCAACAGCCAGCAGCCTGTTTCATGCTTAAATGTAATCTCCATGACTTTAAGATTGCATTCAGGCAGGAAAAAGACTGTCATCACTGGATGTGAAACTCAATGTCGACTTTTATATTACATACACTGTCCCTAATATTGAGCAATTCTATCCCATAAATATAGTGTGCCTTAAAACTATATATCTCTCACGTACACACATGCATATACACACATATAGTTCTTAACAAAATCCCAACAAGGATCTGCAATGTAACCAGTCCTGACATAGCTTTTTAACTTCAGTCACTTTCTCACCACCATGATGTGGCTTCCTTCTGTCTTTTCTACATATATTTTCATAGCAACTGCTCTGATAAGCCTTTTTCTTTTTCTTTTCCACTGGTGCCCTGTCCATATCAATTTAAGCATGCTACTAGATTGGCAACTAGGTCCTACTCTTTTATTGTTAAAATAGTTAAATGTAACTGCCACTTCTACTCTGATAGTTTCTTTTCTCACACTTTCTTCCTGTGGAACTCTCTTCCATTTACCTGTTTCTCTGATAACTACAATCTCACAAAAAAATTAAATTCAACATCAATTGCCATTTTCTATCTTCTTTAATCCCATTCATCTTTTATCCTTTCTTCAATACCCTAGGCTTTTCTCTCACTGTAACTCCATGCACACTAGTGGCAATCCTGCCTCCTTTGTGGTGAAATGATTAAAAAAAGTGAAAAAACTATATTTACTTTTTTTTATCACTTTAAATGTAATTTTTAGAAAATACTCATATTTGAGTAGATGTTCTGTTTACTTTAAACACTAGATTTATTTTCATCTACCATTATCTAATGGACTGTGTGGAATGATGAGTTATCAACATTTACATTATTTACAGTCAGACTAATATCCTTATCTTTCTTGTGATTATCACAATGTTTTGGCCTTCTTCAGCTGTATGTCACGTTTATATTTATATCATGTTAAAAGATTGTTTCTCATATGATCATCAAAGTTAAGCAACTGGACAGAAGATGAGTGTCTTCTTGGAAATACCAGGTGCTGTAAATTTGGATGGGTAGGTTTGTTTGGTTTGTTTTGTTTTATGGCATATCAACCTCAGTGGGTTATTTAATGCTGATAGGATTTTTACAATAGATTCATATGAATATAATATATATTCTTTGTAAGAAAACAGTTTGGAGATTAATTTTCATTGATGTATTTTTGTAAAGAGAGTCTTGTCAAGAGTCAGATGTATTACTGGTATATGTTTTTTTTTTTCAAGTATATATTTTGGTAATATTTTTCCTCAAAAATATATTGCTGGAAATATTTTTTTCTCAAAAAATGTATAGCTAGAATTTTTACTATAAAAATCTTTTTTTATACTTTCATGTTTTGATCCAAGTTTGGGCGTTAACTATTTACCTATAGCTGAGACCCTAACAGGTGCTACCACCATAGTCAGGATGGACATGGGAAGAGCACCAATTAAGAGGTGGTTCCATGCTCCTCACAACTTTCCAATCAGAGGCCTTGCTGTCTGATGCCGTTTATCATCATACCCAGGCCCATGTGCAGATGGTGTAATAGGTAACTGGTCTAACTTGAAAATCAGAGAGTTGATTTCCAATTTTAGTCAGTTTCGTTATAATAACATATGTGCAAATAACATTAGAAATTGTATGAATCCACCTCTTTCCCACTAGCTACGGGTCAATTAATAGGACTTGTAATTCATTATTATGACAAAAGAATTTACAATCTAAAAATATTTTCTGGCTTAAAATTGCCTGTAAAAAGCTGAAAAGCTATAAGGGTAAGTCAATTATTCAGTCAGCTTTTGACAAAAATAATATTCAGGGAATTTGAAAATGCACTCTTTATAAACAAGGTTACATTGTTCTTTTTATACTAAACATGATATCATAAAATATAAAAAATTGAATAAGAACTATTTAACCCCATTGATTAAATAAAGTGTTCAGTTTTAATTTACCAGACGCTAACCTGGAATGCTTATTAGCTAAGAAAAGTCAGTAGGTTCAACAAACAAAACATTGTGATAATAAAAACAAAGATGAAGACATTAGTCCAAATGTAAATGGATATCTAATACACATCAGTCAGTTAAGTGCCATACATGATACACGTTTGACTGATTATGTCTTGAAAGACACATGACAGACTGGGCAGAAGATTTTCCTGACTTCAAATTTTCTGAAGGCACTATTGTAATGTCTTCACTCTTCAGGGTTTTTTTCTTCATCTGCTGTTGTTTCCTGGTCTTGCTCTCTCTCTCTCTCTATATATATATATATATATATTTCATCGAATGTGACAATCAAGGAAAATCTTAAGTTTTTTATTAAGTTTTTTTGATGTTCATACATTTTTCGTTTAGAAAGGAGTTAAGGAGGGGCAAAAACAAAGGCTGCACAAGAGAATGCAGTCATTATTTTATGTTGGGATGTCTTCTTAAAAGACCACCTACACATTCAAACTATTGCTGAAAAAACTAACATTGATATTTGGCTTGAACTGCTTTATATAACGAGCCTCAGTAATTAACATGTAGTTTTTCCTCCTTTTAGCTAAATAGAAACATATAAGGGAGTAAAATTGTATTACAGAAAATGAAGTGTTTTTTGTTCTCCAAAACATTTAACATTAAGTGACAGAAGCTGTTGGGATTAATATTTAACACAGTTTATGGTTAAAATGAGACAATCATATTTATCAATTATCAAGGGCTGTTGTTACTTTTGATGTAACTTAAAAAATAGAAATTTAATTCTTTTTAATTTAAAAAGAAAAAGAACAGTTTGATGGATTTCAAACTGCTTAATTTCAAACAAGCCAAAATTTGGAAGCACAAACTTTTCTCTCCTGTGTTAAAAATGATATTCATTTTCCAGGGAACACAACTGACACGGACACAGTTCTTTCAGCAAAGAAAATAAGCCAATAACATGTTATATTTGAATCAGCTCATACCTGTCATGCAATCCGAGAGTGCGCTTCTTTCCCCACACCTCCTGCCAAGCAACACCAACTTTCTTAATGGCCACTGTTATTATAATCATAACTCTTCTTTCATAACTTCTTCTCTTTCATTTTATTTTTACCAAATTAACAAAAGAAAACCATTGCTCAATAATTAAAACAATTGCATGGTTAAAAGAAAAAAAAATCTGTCTTTCTCCAATTAACATGACAGTTAATGTAATGGTATTAAAATAATTTTCCTCTTAACGGATAATGCGATTCACTCATTTTTCAATCATATTTTTCTTTGTCTTCATACACCAAATCCTGACATGTTCTTGAATAAAATCAAGACATTTTGGCAAGCAACTGATAATTGATACCACTAAAGCATTTTTCTGGGTTTCTTTAGATAAATTATTTTTTTTACTAAATTTTCACCCAGCACAAAGCCCAAGAGCTAATTAAGGTAGGGCACTACTGAATCAAGTTGTTCTCTGGATGTAAGAAGAGGAAGTAAAAGCAGATTATATGGATATGTAGTATAGATAATGGTTGATTCTAGACTTGAAAAAATTAAGATAGTCGTGATCAAGGTGTCTGTTTCACAAAGTAGTAATTCTATCAAAGAAACTTTTCAAGTAGAACCCCCTTTTTTCTTAACAATGTATCAATTACATTAGATTCATTGTTGGATTTTATCAAGAAGCCCAAGATAAATAGCAGGGGCACCCGACCAGATGTGACAGCAGTATTTAATGCACGGGTAGATAGTAGATTTATATATGGGCAAGATGGATTTTGATGAAAAAGACTTCTTGGCCCTAAAAAAGGTAACCAACATTCTAAGAAGCAGATTTAGCAATGGATTCAATGTAATCAATCCCCTTGAGGTCAGCTGATAGATTTAAACCTAGGAGACACAGTGTTTTGCTTTCAGGGAGACTAGCCTGATTCATTCTGATGAGAGGCAGAGGCAGTTGTCTATGGTGGTTAAAGGATAGCAGGTTAGTTTTGGCAGCATTAAAGTTTACGAGCCATTTCTTACTCCAGTCCACCACAGATTGGAGGTGCTTTTCAAGATCAGCAACAAAGTTTGCTTTGTCAGCCTTAGCAGATTTCTAATCAAAGAAGGAGGAAATTGTTGTGTCATCAACATAAATGCCTACTTGGGATCTGATTACATCAGGGAGATTGTTGATAAAGATCAGAAAAGGTGTAAGACCTAGAATAGAGCCTTGACGGACAACTGTGTTCGTTTGATAGTATCTGGAAGCATGCCCATTCAATTTTACCTTCATTACACAATTTGAAAGGAAAGACTGGCTTAAGTCAAACAATTGTTCAGTTATACCATAGCCCTGTAGCTTGCGTAGAAGGCCAGCATGCCATACTTTGTTAAATGCTTTTGAGATATCTAGTGCAATAGCTCAAGCTTCACCGTTCTTATCGAGAGCCTGGTATATATATTCTGTGATGGTCATTAACATACCAGCAGTATATTTGGTGAAGCAGAAACCATTCTGTTTATTGGAGAAGAGGCTGTGAGCTGTGCAATGTTGAACTACTTCAGCATTATTAAGAACATCGAGCACTTTGCCAAACATCAGTAGGAGGCTGATAAGGGAGAATGAGGGGTCTGAGGGTTCGCCAGCATTCTTAAATACAGGAACCACAGAGGAAGACTTCCAGCAGGTAGGGAAGCAAGAAGCAGAAAGGTCGTAGTTGTAGATTTTTTTAAAATTTTCCTTTGAAGCTGTAGGAACTTGAATTCTTGTTAATATTAATTCTGTTTCATAAACATCATTATAGCCATTTTTTAAAATTTGAAGCAGGGCTGGAATTAAACTTGTGCAAAACAAGGTGGGTTCTGTCTGACAGAGGATTTATCACAATGATCTGAGGTAAAATGCGCTTCCTGATGTCCAACTCAGACATCCCACAGTAGTTTTTATCAAGGCACTATGTCGAGAAAAGTTATTGTTCAAGTCTTGGGAATCTATCCTAGCCATACATTTACATATATACACTACCAGCCATAATTATTAGGCCAGCCCAGTTTTTTAAAAGAAATGATAAATTTCATATTAATTTTAGTATTTATTGCCAAGTCAATAATTCTAAATGAAAATAGAATGGTTCTTTTGTTATTATTACTTTGCAAAATTTTACAAGGCAAGTGGCGACAATTTAGCCATCGCACCCTGTAGATTGGCTATATATATCTATATATACGCTACCGGCCATAATTATTAGGCCACCCCAGTTTTTTGAAAGAAATTATGTATTTCATCCTATTTTTAGTATTTATCGCCAAGTCAATAATTCTAAATGAAAATAGAATGGTTCTTTTGTTATTATTACTTTGCAAAATTTTACAAGGCAAGGAAGCAAAGATGAACTCATCCAAATCACCCAAAATTTTCTTCATTCTTTCATTGATGCAATTGCAATATAGATAATTATTAAATATTTATAAATTCATTTGATACACATGCTATTGTACAGCATTAACAAAAGAACCATTCTATTTTCATTTACAATTATTCACTTGGCAATAAATACTCAAAAATAGTATGAAACACATTTTTTTTAAATACTGGTAAAACCTAATAATTATGGTTTGTAGTATATATATAAAATAAATAAAAGATCATATGAACACAAAAGTGATATTTTAAAAAAGCAACACATTTACCAGCATTGGTTGATGACTATAATGATAGTGACCACAATTTTTACATAAAAATGTGACTAATTGAAAGAGAAAATGTTTAGAAAGAGCTTTAATCACTAGATCTTTGACAGTAAAATTATGTTTAGGTTCTTCCAACATTTCACCATTCTTGGCAGATCTATTATGAAAATGTGGGATATCAAATAACAAAAGTCATGAAAACAAAAAAGAAAAAGAATCTAAATGAAATCAGCTAGATTAAAAACACCCAAAACATATATAAAAAATATAATCTTTAAATTTGAAATTCCTAGCATTGCTCATTTGTGTGCATGTGTAAATGCAAACATAATCCAATGAAATCCTAAAGGATGAATCGCATCATAAAAAACCTGTTTCCGCTATCTCATGAGTCTTCCACACACACATACACACACACACACATATATATATTCTTTGATTAAACGGGTTTGACAATGCATGTCTTGAACTGACATATTGAAATAGCTATTTCCGCTCTCTAAATATTATCTGAATTTACAGATAAATAAATAATGTGTGTGTGTGTTTTCCATCCTATAAGATGCTCACTCGGCCTTTGACAGTTCTTCCTTTTCATCTTATGAGGGTAACTTTCCACCCTCCTCTGCAACAGAAAATCTAATAGGAGACCTGGCTTTGATGCCAGCCACCCATCCATGTGGCAGGCTATACTGTGTTACATGTTACCAGAAGCAGGCCTAATTTTGCCCAGCCCAAAATTTTCTCACTGATCATCAAAAACCCGAGAAATAAAAATTCATAAGAACAATAGTAATGATGTAAGATCGACAGAATGAGTGTCTTCTACTTTCGGATATACACAGTTTACACCCTCGCAACCAGTCCCTCATAGAGCAATTATCTCTTATTACTTGTAAATGCTGTGCTATTTCTATTTGTGCCGACTTACCCATTGCCTCTTCAACCATGTTCCATCTCTATGCAATACACCATTGTGTTTAACTCATCTTTCAAGTCTGCTTATATCACAGACATTGCCAATTGTGCTCCAAGGAAATTGAGATTCCTATCAAGGTACTGAAAATACTTATCACTTTTGATCAGGTAGGGGAGGTCAAGCTTAACACTGAATACTTTTCCTATACAAGCTCAGTATCTATTTCTAACCATTGCTATCCTGGACAGTTTCCAGAACAGTACAATCAGATTAATCAATAACCTATACTTGTTTAATGATCACCAACTATTATATGTGTTACTGTCTATAATTTTAAATTCCTCAATCTATTTTGATAAATCTTAATATTTTTATGGAAGTAACCAAGGACTAAAGTGACAATCAAAAGCTTAAATTAGAAAGCAAGGATTTAATCTTGGTCAGTTGTCAATGTTCAAACATTTCTTCATTGTTAAAAGACAATTAGTTCCTTGATGTTTAATTTACACTTCCAGAGAAATATTAGTAGAATGCAAAAATAAAAATTTCTGAAATTATAAACTATTATCTTTGAAACAGTCTTATTGGTAATGGACATTAATTCTGGTTTATGATGAACAGTTAGGTGATATGGTTTAAGCTAAGAAAACGTCTCTCACAACAGCTGTGAGTAAAACAGCAGAGTAGACTGGAATCTTTAGCTTCAAGTGGTAGCCAGACTAAGAGAAAGACTACTTTGAATTCAAAATTGTGAAGAAAATAATGAGAAACTAATCCACTACCTTTCCCCAAAAGTCATTGCAATTCATATACAGGATGTCCATAAAGTTTATGAACACTTTTAAAAATTTATAACTATTTGTATTTGCAATAGAAATAATTTGTAAAAAGGAATAGAAAGAAGTAAATCTATATTTTTAAGGTTTTATTGAAATTTTATTTAAGTTTCCATCATTAACAATACAAAGGTTAATATGATTTTAATAATATTTTTTTACTTATCTAAAAATTGTTGCAAATTTTGTGGTAAAGAATTATTCAATACCTATACTTAAAACTAGGTACATTAAACTTTATAACATTTTTACAGATTATTTCTATCACAAATACAAATAAAGTTATAAATTTTTTAAAGTGCACACAGACATTATGGACACCCTGTATAATATGATTATTTTGCTTTATTAGTTTTTCATGGTTTACTAATTATTTAAAACCAGAATATATATTTTAGATTGTAAAATTTTTTCTTTTTTTTGAGATAATAATGTGTCAGTGACACAAGTCTGACTAATTAACCCATATCTGGGGAGAGAACAGGTGGCTTCATATACCTTACCTAAGTGTACCTACACATAAGTGAATATAACAAACCTAATGGGAATTGGAACTAGGTTCTCTGATTAACAATCATGAGCCATTATACATTACACTACTTACACATCCAAGCATACAGCACCTGGTATTCCCAAGTGGTTACCCATGTAGGTTCTGACCAGGTTGAATGGTGCTTAACTTTGGTGATCATTTGAGAATCAGTGTTTCAACTTGATATTTTATAATTAGGTTCAAATAAAAAGATATAAAAGCAGTATATATTTCATCTCTAAATTATTGGTCATCACAAAACCTAACAAGATCTGATAAACATTTTTAGAGAGCAAATCAGTGTGTGTTTACATGCATGACTTCTGGGTACATTCTAACTATTGTTTATGCAATGATTAAACTTACCAAATTTTTATGTAAGTATGGTAAAATATGTCTGTACATATGAGTGGGTACTACCCTAACCAAAGGCATCTCCAAAAAATTTCCATTCATTTAGTCAGATTTGGAGTGGATCAAATGAGAAACTTACAACAGTGCTTTATATAAAACTATGAAATATTAAATTGAACCCTTTATTTAATCAATGGAGTAGATTATTCTTGTTCTGCTGTCCATCACAAGGGATGTCTCGTCTTGTTTTTATTTAGTACAGCTCAGTTATTGCTGGATCTGTTTCACTGAAGCTAAGTTTGTCCTACCTGGGCCTGGGATTGAACTCACAATTATGTCATTAAATTCATGAACCAACACTTTCATCCATTAGGCTTTTATCCTATGAATATACACGCAGCCTGCACACATATTTTGTTGAAGGTTGTTCAGAATATGGATTGATTCCATAGATTCCCAACCAAGTTTGAAACATTGGCTGTAAAATTTAATCTTGGCTGCACTCAATGAATTATCCACCAAAGTTTTCTTGATCACTCATCCGTGGATGAATGTCCCAGTTTTAAGTAAAAGTTGTTGCATATTCACTGTGAGTGTGTCAGTCACTCAGTACACAAGCATACACACAATGGCATTTCACTGTCACCTGTATAACAAATGATGTGTGATGTAAGATCACCTCTGACTGGATGGCAAGATGCATTAAAGTGTGTGTAACATATGATCAAAGCATCCTAAATGACTGGAAACTTTGACAGAATTCATCATCATGAGAGAAAGACAATTATAATAAGGTAAAATATATGTCTGTACATATGTGTGGATACTAATCTACCCAAAAACATCTTCAAAGGATTTACAACTATTTAATCTGGTTTGGAGATGTGGGTCAAGATGAGAAGCTTACAGCCTCTGCTCATATATATATATATATATATATATATACTTTTTTTTCAATTAAAATTGAATTATTTTCACAACCTAGGTTTCAACCTTTTGGTATCTTCAGGTGATTTATAATAACTGATTTTTCTGTTTTTTAAATGTACAAACAGGGATTTTTTACAAATGATCTACCTTTAAATTGGAAAGCCTTAAAAATTATAACAAACTGGCTGGCCACGTGTGGAAATTAAAATTGAAAAATGGAAAAGACCCTGATATAACTTAGAGTAGAGTAAAAACAGCCAAACTATACAACGATGGTGACATATGCAGATTGTGTCAGGAGGAAAAGGTAGCTATTATGTTGTTCCCAGAACAAAAAACATTACTAAATGAAAGATCAGAAATGTCCAGATGTAATCACACATATAAATACATACTAAGATCGTACAAACATGGATGAGAGTGTCTTAAGATCCTTAAATAAATCCACTCTTATATTGAAAATGTTTGCTTGTTTAAAAATTTCAATTATGTATTCATAAAAAATCCCTGTTTGTACGTTTGAAAAGCAGAAAAATCAGTTACTATAAATTGCCTGAAGATACCAAAAGGTTGAAACCTAGGTTGCAAAAATATCTCATTTCCAAATGAAAAATATTCAAAAGTTCTACAATATAAATATATTGAACACTTTTTAATACAACTGTGTACTGATCTTATTTAATTATGACCAAAAACTAACTTTATATATATATATATATATATAATGAACTTAGCTGGATTTGGAACTCAGCTCCCTGATTAAGAGTTTTGAATCATTATCTATTACACCACCTGTACATCTAAGCTTACAGCACCTGGTATTCTCCGATAGTTACTCATCTAGATACTGAACAGGCTCAACATTGTTTACCTCTTGAGATTGTATGGGAACCAATGTTTCAAATTGATGTGGCCTTAAATCTTGCAGATAATAGAAAAGGAATCAGGAGAACCATGATCACATACATTCTGAAGGGATACTGCATTAAACAAGATGCCTAGAAACTAAAAGAGGTTCACATTTTACTCCATAATTTATAAACCCATGTGGCATAGAGAGATGAATTTCTAATGTCATATTTAAATATATAATATCTGAAATTCATAGAGATTAATTCATTAAAATACCTCTCTAATTTAATTTTAGAAGGCAAAAGTTCTTTATACCATGGATATGTACCACAAAGAGTTTTGTTATACTGTCGTTCAGCCAATAAAAGGCTTAAAAGCCACTCAAGGTAAAGGGTTTAGAAGATGTTGTAAGGGCATAAAATGATAGTTAGACTTTTGTTTAACAGCATATCAACCTCTGTGGGTTATTTAATGCCAAAAAGGTAGAGTTTTAAGGTATTTTTTAAAATGTTCAGTTATAGTTAGAAGGTTGATTTCGTTAGACTTTAATGAATTTTTTTTTGTTTTTATTTTTATTTTTTTGTATTCAAAAATGTTTTGCTGAGGATAAATTTTTTCTTAAAAAATGTGTTATGGTAATTTTTTCTTCAAAAATGTATTGTTGGTAATATTTTTCCTTCAAAAATGTATATTTTTCTATAAAAGTCAATTTTTATCTATATATTTCTAAATAAGAGTATTTTTATACTTTCATAGTGTTTTGACCCCAGTTGGTTGGGGGGGGGTAACTATTTGTCCATAGCTGGGACCCTAATAGGTTCTACCAATCTGGGTCAGGGTGGACATCAGAACAACAGTAATTAAGGGGTGGTTCTATGCTCCTCACAAACTCCTAATCAGAGGCCTTGCTGCCAGGTACAGTTTCGTGTTATGCATAAGACCAGGCATAAAAGGAAGAAGTAAAAAGTGCATATTATAAGGATATGTAGGATAGATAACAGTTGACCCTGGACTTGAAGAGGTTAACATTGTAGTAATCAGGGAAGCATCTTCTTGGGAGTCTGTTCCACAAAGTAACAGTTCTTGGAAAGAGGATTCCTGAATGAAACTTCCTCCTTACTAATGGAACACAAATGGGATGAGAATGATTCAACTTTCTGTACATAGGATGATGGATTTTAGCTGTAAAGGACTGAACTGGTGGAACTATGGAATATAGCAACACTGAACCTTTACTATAAAAATAGTAAATGCTTGGTTGGTATACTATACTAAAAGATTATTTTCATGTTTATATTCAAATACTCAAATAGTTTTTTTTACAGTAAGGTTCACCCCTTACAGGCCTGGGGGATCTTCAAGGTACAGGGTTACATTAATGAGTACTTTATATGGGCAGGAGAAGATAACAGTTAACTCTAGACATGAATAGGTTAAGATTGTAGTGATTGGAGAAACATCCTGTTGTATTGCTGAGGTGGTTACAATACACAGAAAAAGTTTGCTGCTGTATTATTCAGCACAGTATCGGGATTGTATTCAAAGAAGCTGTTCGAATGGAACTTACTTCTCACTGATGGAACACTGTTGGTTTGATACTCTGTAAGTGGCATGGTAGATCCTACCCATGAAGGTTAGACCTGGTGGAAAGGTCTAAGCACTTTTCATGGAAGTAGCAACATAGTGGTGAGAGACTTGCTACAGCCAGAGAGAGAGAGAGTTCTTCAACAAGATGCTTTTGAATTCTATCAAGACTGGAAAGTGAAGACCAGGCAGCTTGTATGTCTGGTATTAGTATTAGTAGTTAACTATTAGGTTTACCTTATTTGAGCAGAAGGCTTAAGGCCTACTTGAGAATCATACTAAACATTGCTCTATGGTATATGCAAGGATACGGAACGTATATCTTCTATGTAAGGATCTCTTGACTATATATATTGAAAAATCACAATCTGAAATGGTTTAATTAAGTTAACAGCCCTTGAACCACTTCTGGGTTATTTAATGTCAGATAAAGGATTTGAATTATGGGTATAGGGGGATGTTGTGTGTGGATCAGTGATAGTTTTATATTCAGTTTCTGATAAAAGTCAGTTATTAAAGTTTGTATTGTTATTTTTACTGAGTATCTTTATGAAACCTGAAAGGGTATTTCTATTTAGGGTTTTCGAAATATATTAAATTTTTTATATTGTTTTGTTTGGGAGTTTTTAGTTTTATATTTTGGCATTGTTTGATTTGCTTTAACAAGTTAAAGATATTATTTGGTTTAGTGTTTCAAAAGAATTCTTTTGTATTGCTTGCTTGATAATATTTTATTTACATTTTATTTGTGTTTGACCAAGATGATGGCAACTCAAAAGTATATCTATTGGGCACCCTGACCTGGTGTAATGGTTAGCAAGCTAGTCTTGCTAGAACCTGTTACAACTGAATAGTGAGTTTGATCCTCCTTGGGTACCCCATACTTGTGCCACATCTAAGCAGCACTTAGTAAATCAACATATGTATATCTTTGTCCGTGAGAGGTACTTTATATCTGTTGTGTGATGGAGATTTTTATTTTTTGTAGATCTATGTCAGATGGGTATGACTGACCAGGGATATGTAAAGTAGTTAAAATGAGTAGGAATTCTGATTTTCGTTTTTTTATCTTTTAAAAAAAGATAAAGAAAAATGTACCTCTGCCCGCTTCACCCCCAAAAATTAGAAAAATTTGAAAAGGAAGAAAGCTCATGCTAGTCTTTTTCAACACCGTCTTAGTGTAAGTGGGTGTTCTTGATCTGGCAAAAAACTGAAATTCAACTTATTGATATTTAGCTAACTTTAGTTTGGCACAAGGCCTCGCATGTAGAATAGCCAGTGAGAACTGAATTCATAATAAACAAGAGTACGAACCACTGATTTAGAGAGATATGGTATTGAATGGCATATTCTAGCAATAAGATTTCATCAAGTGAACATGAATACAGTAATGCAAAAAATCTAAGTGCTGATTGTGAAAGATATCATCTCCCTGTTATATGTAAACTAAAAATGAAACTACAGAAGCTGAAGAATCCTAATGCAGCAGCCAGATTTCAACATAAAAGAATCCTGAATGACTTGAACTTGAAGGAAAAATATGCATAAAAAAACAAATGGATCACAAATGAGATTCCTGACATGATGCAAAACAAACAGAAAACAATGCCAAGATATGGAATGGAATATAGAAAACTACACAATGAAATAAGGAACATATGCAGAGAGGTTAAAGAAAAATAGCTCAATGAAAAATGTACAGAAATTGAAGGAATGAGTATCATATATAAAACAGATATGCATAAAAATTAAGAGAACTAACAGAACAAAAAACATGCGCATCAACAAAATGTATAAAATTCAAGGATGGAATGCTGATATTAGAGAAAGAAAAATGCTTCAGCAATGAGATGAATATATTGGAAATATCTTTCACAATGAGGGAAAACAATCAGTAATATACAGAAATATTGTTGGACAGAAAATATTAAAAACCAAAGTGCACTACCAAAATTGAACAGAAACAAAGTAGCTGGGCCAGACAAAATTGTAATAGAGATGCCTTAGACAGTTTCATCATAAACAAGTTTACAGAAATAATGAATAAAATTTACAACGGTGGTGATATACTGGAAGATGTAAGCAGATCTATTTTTATAGCACTGTCTAAAAATCCAGGCACAAACAAATGCGAACTTTGCTGGACAATCAGCCTCATAAAAAAGATTTTTCTGAGAAACCTTCAAGTCATTCTCCTTTATTTGGTTAAATATTGCATGTTTTGAGTCTGATATTGCCTACCAGTTTTCTTTTGATATGTTTTTTCTTATTTGAAATATAAGATTTTTAGGTAGGCTTGTACTTGTAAAATATTTAGGTGTTTACAATATTGTAGAATAGAAAAACATCATCATAATAGTAAAATCAAAGTGTTCCATTTTTTTTCTTCTGTGTGCCGAATGATTTCAAAACCTGAACAATCATAACTCTCTACAACTTCCTAGCATTTTTAACTCTTGTAAGGTATGTTTTGCACCATCACCCCCCCCCCCAATCCTTGTTCTGCCATCCATTTACACAAATTTGTTAGGTAGTTTAATTGCTGCTTTCCTTCCTGTATTCAATGTTTTGTGTCAAATTCTCCAAGCTCTCTTTCCTCATTATGAGCCTTAAAAAATTTCAACTCTCTCTTTCCAAGTTTAAATATAAGTGTCATGTAGAAATAAGTGTTGACACCAACTTTTTTAATTGAACGCTAATCGTGAGATAACAAATAAAACTATAAGAATATGTTATTCCACTGAGGATCACGTGACCATGATAATAAATAATATTAAGCATCAGACAGAAGTCTAGGTAAATCAACTGAAGGAATCAACCAAATTACAAGTAGCAGCAGCAGTCATACTAGTTACAGCTGAGTAGCAGAGTTCAGTGTTCACAATATGATATTACTATTTAGATTACTCAGGACTCCTCCTAAAAGTGTATACTACATACTCTCAGGAGGAACCTCTTAATATGATACTATTTGCAAAATAACTATCTTGCAATAGCAAGATACTGGAATATCATTTCATAGTAATAACTATTACTACAAGTCCACGAGTAACTGAAGTAATATACCAAAATCCAAAACAATATAACCATGTGATACCGCAACAAAACAGTAACCTTTTAGGTTACAACAATAAGTATAGTTTCTGTTTCCCTTTTCTTTCTGAACTTCTTCATTGCTGACATATTCCATCTTTGGTATTCTCAGCATCCTTCTGTAGAACCACATTTGTGTTGCCTCAAGTTTCTTCTTTATCTGTGGGGAGATTGTCCAACATTCACTGCCATAAAGAAATACCAATATTTCGTAACAGTTCAGTACTCTTTTCTTTTATTTTTAAACAAAATTTTTCTGTTTAATACTTTACTTAGCTTTTGGAAGACATCATTTATTATTCTAATGTACCTTTAAATTTCAGTGTCACATCTTTTGTCTTCTCTTAAAATATTAGCCAGATATTTAAATTTTTCATACTTGTTTGATTTAGGTATGTTCAGCTTGGAGTATACATATTTATTTACTAAATGTTCAGTCAATACAAAACTCTGCTACTAATATTATTATTGGTATTTAACTAACTTTAGTTTGGCACAAGGCCTCACATGTAGAATAGCCAGTGAGAACTGAATTCATAATAAACAAGAGTACGAACCACTGCTTTAGAGAGATATGATGTAAATTACTTTTATTATTGATATATAAATATAAATTAGCTTTGTCTAATGAAAAGCCGTATGATGCAAAATCTCACAGAAAGATTGTAACAGCACCAGTCTTATAAATATGATTAGCTGGCTAGAAAACTAACTTTTTGTACAGGCAGGAAATATGCTTGTGTCTAAGTCAGCTACAAAGTAGGACTCTAATATTATTTTTTATATTTAGTTTCAATTTTGCATAAGACCACAAGTCTGGAGCGTTCACTGACAATTCAACTGGTAAATTTAAATTGAAGAACTTGGACAAGTGATAGAGAGATAATGACTTACTCAAACTGCTTTGTTCTCCACACGTAGGTTCTAAGTGAAAAATGGCTGCTATACAATTCTGGGTAAGATTGTTCCTTTTTAGATAGGAGAAGGATTGCTCCATCCAAGGGAGGCAACTAGGGAAGATTAACCCAAATTTTTATCCAAATAATTATATATGAGACTATGTAACTCATTAGTTTCTACACTCTGATAATATTACCTAGATGTTTGCTCTTTTTAAATACCATACCCCTTCAGACTGTAGACAATCATGGCTTTCCACAGTTTTCTTTTCTTTATTATTTGTGAACTACCATGACTTCATGTGAAAGAAAGTGGTATGGTTTTCCACTGTCTTCTCCATGAACCTGGAATCAAAGTTGTTTATCTCCTCCATCAGTTGCCACTTCAGGTTAGAGAGACCAGTCTACCCTGCTATTTAGCTACAAAAATATTCACAGAATCAGACAGAGAAGAATAATGAAGAATTAAAAATAATTTGTGACAAAAATAGCAGTTCTTCAGTCATCTTCCAGGACTCAAACCAAGCAGTTGATATTTTAGCACTGGCAACATACTTGCCTCATCTGAGCAGAGGCGAAATGTGACTCCTCTAACCACCTCTCACATAGCGCAGCGTACAAGCCAAAGGCACCATTTGCCTTTTGGTAATATATCTTCCTCTGATATAGAAAGAAACTATCTCCAACTCAGTCTTCATGTTGGAAAAAGTTCAAATCTTACCATTTCCCTGTTCATGAAATATGTCCTTCCGAGGGACATAACAGATAAATCTGGCCCAATCAAATCAGAAATCCTAAATATAGCTTATCCAGAAACACAAAAGAATCTCCAGATTATATGTAACACCCTATTTTTTTCATTCTCTTTTCACACTGTTGTATAAATGTGTGTTATATTTTCTCTGCATGGAACATGTGTAAATACGTGTACATAATTTTATGTATGACTTAGAAGTATATAACTCTCTCAGAGAACAAAGCATGTTTGTCATTCCTTTGCTTCCAGCTATTCCATCCATTAAATACAGTGTTATTATATCATGGATATAATAATGCCCGTAATGGAGGGGTGGGACACAAATGGGAAAATAAACTTTTCTCCCATAGTTTATCCATAACTACAATTTCTTCTATTTGTTATGCCTCTTCAGGATATGGACTACAATTTAAGACTGTAAATAATGGGTTTATTTTCTATATCTTTATTTCTTATATTATATTTTGTACCTTATTATTTAGCATAATACCTATAAAAATGATAGAATTATTTATGCCATTCCCTGTCTAAGATCAAAGTATTGCTCTCCAATTTTCTGGGCTGTGGGAAAAATGCTACACACAAATAAATGTGTGTGTGTGTGTGTGTGTGTAAGCCTGTACGTGGGGTGCTGAAAAATTATCAACCAACCCACTCCACATATTTATTATGATTATATCTTTTGAGAAGGTATAATCATAATTTTTCAAGCTGCAAAATTGTCAGCGCCTCCTCATATATATATATATATATATATATATATATATATGATATAACACTAAAAATGGTCATTTTGTATGTATGCATGTATATGTGTTCCCAAGATCCAGCTGAAATGATAGATAATAATCCAACTAATTTTAAGGCATAATATTGTACCTTGAATTTCTAATTAACGCTGTACAAAATTCATTAAAATTAGATAAGTATTTTTTAGCTAAAGCTGTTTTTATGGTTTTACAGCATTTTTAATAGAAAATTCAGTATTTTGTTTTCCATACACATTCTTATATCAATCTGTGTATATAAACAAACACTTGCATATTCTATTCCGTCTTTTTTGTGAGAAAAATAATAAATATTCATAATGCATTATAACAACATTATTAAATAAATTGAAATATGTATAATGCAACATATATTTATACAATTCACTTTATAAATAGAATAGTTCTAATGTTGTAAACAACTACTTGAAAGGGAAAGATGATGTATCACATGACTTGACGGTAAATAAATAGATTCATGCTGATTTGCTGCCATTATGCATTTTGAAATAAATCTGAGGAAGAAACAAGCATGGATAATAAAGAATATACTTATTTTAAGCTATCAATCCAACTTTTCATGCAATGTGTTAACTATGGGAGCTCAATGGAACAATAGAGCTTCTTTTAATGTCTCCTGTATTAACTATTACCTATGCATTCAAAGTACATTTTATAGAAGAAATTTCTCTTAATATAAAGAAGTCAAACATATCTATTGATATTGTAAAATCTAGGGAAACAGCTTTAGTTTATTAACAACTCATGATTGATAAAGAACAGCAAATGGTAAAAAAGAACCAGTTTGCATAAAAGCAATAGAAAACAAAAATAGAAAAACCCTGACTTGTTACAGTGACACTTTATTGGTACCCTTTTAAAAACAAATGAAAAAATAGGGTAAAAACCATTTTGATTCACCTGTGATAAATCAGAAATTAGAATCACTTCTTGATAAACTATCAGTGCTCACATGACAGGAATTAGCCAATGAATGATGACTTCAAAGCTTTAAAAAGCCACATGTTATTCCCTGTTCCTTTGTTACAATGGTGAAGTCAAAGCAGTGACCTGAAAACATCAGATGTGCTATTATTAGTGAGCACTAGACCTCCAAGGATCTCGGTACTCCTGTTTCAACAGGGTGTAATGTTATTAGGTAGTTTTCTAAGGATAAAACTGATAAGAATCTCAATGCATGTGGCAGTAAGAGAAAAAATTTCATTTTTTTACTCCTTGAAATTGGATCTGGTAGTGACACACCGATCCAGTAAGAATGAACAATAACTGATATCACAGGATATATCACAATAATCAACAGATAATACATATCAGCCAATCAATAAAGACCTGATGATGACCAGAGGATACTTAGCTGAAATGTGGTGTCTATAATAACATCTATATCAACGAAGATGAGAACAATAGTTTGAAACAATACCAAAATATTGACAATTACTCATCTTAGAAATAAATACTAAAATATAAAATACATTTGTTTAGTTTTTATCATCTCTCTCTCTATATATATATCTATATATATCTATCTATATATATATATCTATCTATATATATATATATATGTATGTATATATATATATATATATATATATATATATATGTGTGATTTTAAAAATGAGTGAATTCTTTTAAAAGGAACCTTTCTCATTCAACACTTCTTCAGAAAGATTAATTAGAACAACAATAATCAAAACGGCAAAATTGAAAAAGAACATGTGGAGTAAATAAAAAGGATCACTAAAATAAATTTATTACTAAAAAATAAAAGTGTGTAAATAAGCTTCTATTAAGTGTAAAACTGGAAATTTTTTTTTTTTACTCACAACCCACCCATGTGACACAGAGAACAAGTTCTCCTTCTGTCTGCACCAAGTCACTTGATGAAGCTTGATATAAACAGCTTCTAAAAACTATAAATGTTTAACTGAATGAGCCATGTGCAGCACCCTGAACAGTCCATCAAAATATTCAAAAGTGCAATTCAGGTTGATTAATGATTATTGTTGTTTAAACAAATCTTTCTGAAGAAGTGTTGGATAAAAAAAGTTCCTTTAAAAGAATGCACTTCATTTTTCAAACTATATATAAATTCTGTAGTATGAAATTTTTGTTATTTTATATATATATATATATATATATATATCCGAGTGAGTATAGAATTTTTTCTCCTGAAGAGGTGTTTAAATCCAAACACTGAAACAACCATATGATTGGAGGGAAGAGAACATATATAGAAGAAATTATATACATGTTCTAAAACATAATTTATAAGATATATATTATATATATATATATATATATATATATATATTAGTGTGATGGGTAAATTGTCACCATTTTGTATTTTTAATTTCACCAATCTGCGTTGTTCTTGATTTGTTGATTGCACAATATAATAGTGAGAAAAAAGATAAAATTAGTTTCTGAACCTCTATTATGAACATTTCATAGTGTTTGGGCATTAATCTGAGGACACTGTAGAGGATTCAGAAAGAGTTAGAAGATATATCCAGTCAAAAACATGGTGCTTGGAGTGATTAATGATAGTAGCAAGGAGATTGCTCAGAAAAACCATAGGAGAATCCCAAAGTTATCTGGAGGTCATGGTTAAAGCCAATGGAAATTTCATTGAACAAGTATTTCAATATATTTTTGGTAAATACATCTGTTAAAATGAGATCTCAGTGTTATTTTCATTTTTGTGTAATTTAGATGACAATTTATCCATCACACCCTGTATAGGCAGATATGTATAGAATATATATATATATATATATATATATATAGGTGTCTACATAAATTCATATAACATTCATATCAGTCAGTTAATTACCATACATGATACACGCTTGGTTGATCATGTCTCAAAAAAGACATAACTGACTGTGTAGAAGATTTTCCCATAGTAGGTTACCATTCATTACTTTCTATGATAGACTGGTTGCCAAACAAGGCTATAAAACCAAACATGTCCTGTTATTTAACCTATAGCTGGAAGGAAGAGATGGATTAATATCTTTCCCAAGAGTATTTGCACGTAACTGAATGCAATGAATTCAAGTGGAATTCAAACTCTGCTTTTCAATTTCTTGTTCTGAGCTGATATCTACTGCAGCACAATACACATCCATATATAACATTCATATAAGATGACATAAATAAAGGAACCCAATCCCAGTATGTGTATATATATATATATATATATATTATTTTTAGAGGGAGTATATTAATAAAGGAACAAAATGAATAAAAAGAAAGACATTTGCCTTGACAAAGTTTGTCAAAAATGAAATGTGTTGGCTAAGAATAGTTTTTCCTTATGTCTTTTTATTCGCATATGTATATAGATTACAAACACAACATAGAATTTACATAGAGTCTGTTTTAGAATCTCTGTGTACTTTATAAAAGCTTTATGCATTTTTTATAAAAATCATGCAAATTCATGTGCAATTATTTTTTTGTTACATATTGTAAAATGAATATATATATAACTGCCAACTCTGAAACATGAAAACTTACGGAGCCAGATAAAAATATATAAAGGTTGTTAGATTAAAGTGGCAGTATTCCACCAGAAAATGTCATTTACTAAATGCCAATAATAAACCTTTGGCCAGTGTGCTTTTTTATGGTTCACTAGAAATTGTTCAGGGAGGGAGTTTAAAAGGAAGAAAAAAACATTATCAAAAGTAAAAGAGATAAATAGTTTGGCAAGAACTGACAAGACGTGAAATCGATATTTATGGGTTTAAAAAGGTGAACAGATGTGGATACCCAAATGATCCTTCTATAATGGTAGAGAAATTTATATAAAATTACCTAGAATATTGTGAAAAGGCCTTATGTCCAACTATAATATTTTTTAATTGCAGCACACAAAGAAAAAAAGAGTTATAGGTATTTATTTCTTAATCTATTCATAAAAATACATTTAGTAGATCATATATATATATATATATATATATATATATATATATATATATATATATATCAAAGTCATGTCATTATGACCAAAGATTTGAATGTACTCGCCTTGTTCAAACTCTCTCCAAGAAAGAAAGATTCATTCAGTATTGTTGTTGTATAAACCACAGTAGAGCTCTGCCTCTGGGTAGGTGTTAAACAAAAAAGAAAATGTGTTTTAGTAGACATATGAAACAGTGCCATAGTGTAATGGTTAGCAAGCTTGTCTTGCTAGAATCATTACAGTTGAGCAGTGAGTTTGATCCTAATTGGGTGCCCCCTATTTTTGGCTTTGTGTCACACCTAAGTTACACTTAAAAAATATGAAACAGGAGTTACATAGCCACTGTTGCAGATGATTGTGCTCAGAAATTAATATATAAGACATAAGGCCACCCCTCCTTAGTGCAGTAAAATCTTCCAATTCCTCTTTACCAATAATTGGCCTTGTATCTGTCTTAGCTAAGCTTAGTTTCGATGCTTATATCATTGAAAAGAATAACTATGAAGATTTGATATTCTCCAACCTTCATAAAGAATATTAAATCAAATTCCTAATGCACGCTAATCATAATTCATCATAAAATACAAGACATTTTGAATCAAGAAACATATTTAAGAGAATCATATTAAAATATCCAGTTTCACTGTGATAAAATGAAAGAATCATTGCCAAAAAAAATAAAATAAAATAAAATGAATTATGTAGAAAACCAAAACATAGTAATGAAAATAGATTCAAAATTTGCTTTTAACTTTTGATTTTAATTTAAAAAATTCTCAATATAAAGAATCAGCTAAAACAGAAATAATATGAAATTTAGCAGAACTTTGAAAATTACAAAAATCACAGAGAAAATCATATAAAATAAATTTTTAAGAAAAGCTCTTTAAATTTCCAGTAATTAGAAATAAAGAATGACATATTTAAAATTAAAAATATTGTTAAGAAGGTTTTAAATAGCAATAAGTTTCACTGACGCAAAATTCTAGATATCTGAAAATAGAAAGTTAGAGAAAAGGAAAGACCAAAGAAACAATAGTTTTACTAGAAATTAATCATAACAGCATTAAAAATATATTTATCTTTCTTTGAATCTTGCTGCAACTAAGTACAAACTTCTTTTATATGTCATGTCCCAGAATCTGGATCTCCACAACTTCTTATCCTTTATAGCTTTTAGCAATGTGTGTTAATTCACCATCTCTCTCACTCCTTGTTGTGCCATCTATTTACACAAGCCCATTAGATGTGTTACTAACTGCTTTCATCTGTCCCTCTTGCCTTTCAATATGTCCTCTAAGTAGCAAATTCTCCAAGTTCTCTTTCTTCTTTATGTTCCTTAGATATTTCACTTGTCTCTTCCTGATTCAAAGTATAAGTGACCTTTTCATTTTCATTAAAATTTCATCTTTAGTACATGGTATTCTAATTATCTTTCTGTAAAAACATAATTCTGTTGCCTCAAGTCTGAGAAAAATGTCCAACCTTCACTGGCATATAGAAGGACTGATATTACATAAACAGTTTAGCTTTCTTTTCTTCATCTGTAATTATTTTTTTCCTAATTTTTAATATTTTTCTTAGCTTATGGAAGGAACCTCAATATACTCAACCAAGTGTTACAAGTAATAGGACTCAAGATAAAACTTTTCAAAACAGAAACTAGGATCTAGAATTGAAAGCAATGATGGCATTCATTCTGAATCAATCATTAAAAAGGCAGGATGTGGAATTAATATATACAGATCAGTTATAACAAGTTTAGTATAGATGATAAGGCAATATAAAATAGAACAGACTGTGCAAAGAGTTTACAAACAAAGAACTGTACCAAATAACAGGAACTACATCACCTAAGAACTTTCAATAACAATAAAATATAAAAAGGTTATCTCATGTAACTTGAAGAGAAAATGATGACATCATTATGATGTTGACTTTCCACACGACTTTAAACAAAAAGTTAGAAAGGAAACTCCCTGTCAATACTGAAAAATAGCAATAGCAGTGATAAACTGGTTTTCCTTAAAAATTGTTTTAATAGAAAGATTTAATAAATTTCAACCCAAAGTAGCACTTGCTACTCAGTCAATGAAGACCAAATGTGCCTTATAATGAAACATTTATCTTGTGTTTTTTAATTAACACAAATGACAAATTAACACTTTGTCATATGCACATGCACACAAATATATTGATATCTTCCAGTTCAACTCTCTTTGCTTTGTTTCTGTAACACTAGAGAAAATTGCTTACCTCCTAGATAAAAATAGGTTTAGGCATGTCTCGTGTGTAAAATATTCCCAGAAAGAAAATGGCAGCTTTACGAGTTGTAATTTAAAAAAATATAGATCTTGGAGTCAGATACTTTTATAAGAGACTCTTTCCACCTATGCAAATTTAACCTGTCACTCATTCTATAAAAAGTGCTTAACAAGTTGATAAAGCAATGTGACTGTGGTAGCCAACAGGAGGCGTACATGTTGTTGGATTGTCTGTCTTACACAACTCTGTAGGTTGAAGAAAACAAATTAGGGAATTTTATTACATGATAGAAGAAACATGATTACAGTTGACAATCAAATTTTTCTGATTCTTAAAATTTTGCTTAACTTATGGAAGGCACCTCAAAATTCTCTTCCAAGTATTGAAAACTTTCAAAAAGAGAAACTATGATCTGGAATTGGAATGAAAACAGTGATGGCACCTATCCCAAATCCATCATAAAAAAATTAGGATTTGGAATTGATAAATCCTAAACACTTCTAGTTTTCCATATTTTGTGGTCATGCTTATCTTGTTTCCAAATAATATATGATGGAGAGAAGACATGATGTCAGTAGCAGGAATGAATCGTTGACTTAACTGTGCTCACCTTCATCAGTCATTCCTATATACAAATAATTACAACTTGATCAAGATCTTTCATGATGAAAGTGAGAACACAGGGAAAATTGAATTCATGCCTTTGTTGATTAACATTGGTATAAAGTGAATACAAAACAGTCCCAACTGAAAACTAACCTTCATTTAATGATATCATCTTCCAGATGTAAATTATTTGCTAGAAACACAGTCTCTCCTATTTCAGCCAAGCAAAAGACTGTTTGATAGCTAAGGTAGATACTGGAATCAATGATCAATATTCAGGCCAAAGTAAACCAATCATTTCAAAGATGATTTTCAAGGCAGGACCTTCCTACTTGGATGACTGACTTAATGCAATCTTCTTATCTTATACTTAACCTCTTTGCACAAAAACTAATCTAAACATAATAAATATTTACATTATTACAGAAAATTTATTAGATATCCATTAAGTTCATCAATTGCTATTCATGAAGAAAGGATTAGTCTGGCACAAGGCTAGAAATGTGAGGCACCCATTGAGGATCAAAATGTGTGAATGTGATTAGCTTGTTAACCATTGGTATACAAGTGATTATTTAAATAATTACTTATTAAGCTAAGCTTAACCTGGCCCAAGGTTCCAAGTATAGAGCACTGTGCAGTAAAGACTTCTGTAGTAAGGCACTTTATAAAGCTAATTCATCCTTGAGTCATTCATTAATATTATATTTATTCTGGGCAAATAGAAAATTAATAAATGAATGTTAGTTATTTTTTACAACCCATTAAAATAATGGGATGCCATGCAGACTAATTCACACAATTCATAATATCAAAAGATAATTCTCTTTTTGTTTCTTAGAACAATCTGCTAATTGCCTCTTGATTTCATATCATTATCTTCTAGGTGCCATGTCTCTTCAGAATGGAATTGATCATGGCTCTCCACAATTTCATAACTCTTAGTAAAACTTGTCATTCCACTATCTCTCATAATCACTGTTCTGCCAACCATTTATGCAAGTCCATGAAATGGGTTATGCACGGCTTTCCTCTGTTATTCTTGCCTTTAATCTGCCTTGTGAGTATCAAATTCTCCAAGCCCTATTTCTTACTTATGTACCCTAGAAAGTACAATTATCTCTTTCTGATGTTATTGATAAGTGCCTTTTCTGTTTCCATTTTCTGTAAATCTTCATCATTGCTCACATGTTCAGTCCATGGTATTCTCAGCATCCTTCTGTAGAACCACATTTCTGTTGCTTCACATCTCTTCTTTGTCTGTGATAAGATTGTCCAGCCTTCACTGTAATATAAGAGGAATGAGGTTTCATGTCACTGAATCTAATTTATCCTTTACTCTTTTGCCTCTTTAATTCTACTCATTTCAACCTGCAGTCATTCGACCATGATAGATTTGAATGACTTCACTTGCTTCAAAGAGAGAATTGCAGTCAGTAACATAAAACTACTGGAAATAGCTGAGAATCTGTTTTACTTGTGGAGAATTTTCCATGTGCAGAGAACAAAAAAGTGTCATGTTCATTGCCTCAAACATAGTAACTGTTCCTGCAGCCAGAATATGGAGGACAACCAAATTGGAGGGAACTTTCAGTTAGAGAATAGTGTAGGTCTCAGTCAAAACTATCCTTTTTCAAACTGTGTAGCTGGCATTATAGAATCAAAAACAAAATATAGATGTCATGCATGATGTCAAACCTGTTTAGAAATATCTAAACTGCCAGCAGTATACAACTACTTTTTCATATCAATGGTTGAAAAAAGCTTTGAATGAGTAAAGCCTGAGGGCCTTGGCAAAGATCATCCTGTACTGACAGGAATAGGGAAATTAAACTTTTATTATCAAAGTGTAGTATACTTAACAACAAAAGTGATGAAAAAAAAAAAAGAATCTAAATGAAACCATTTAGAAAAAGGAAAAATATTTCAAATTTAATCTTCCCAGCATCCCTTGTTTGTGCGCATATATGGTCATACCAACATATCAAATTTAGTACAAAACAAATCACAGAATAGCTTTTTTCACAATATTCTTTCTGATATATACAAATATATATTGTTATGTCATATATATATATTTGAATCAATATAGAGGAGGTCAATTCAACAGAATATGAAAGCTTTAATATCTTTTGTTTTACTTTGCAACCCATATATATGTTACTGATGATATTTTCAAATTTTTGCCTTTTCCTTGCAAATCAAATTATCAACATGACAGAAGCTGTAAGAATTATCAATGACCAACTTGGATCAAACCTGTCGGACACTGTGAGATTCATTTCTGACATAATGCCGTCATTTTCCATCATGACTGATTTGACTTTATTGTACTGGTGGAAGGAAGCATCATTTAATCCAGAAATACATTTGTTTGAGTTGTCATTGCCCATTACAATTTACTTATCTTGGTTATTTAAACAACTCTATCCATAATTTTATCCCTTGCAGGAATGCACTTTTGATGTCAATGGAATGTAATTCCTATCAATGTTGAGCTGAAATAAATTACCGTTATCAGTTGCAAAAGCTCATGAGCACAAGTGGGTGGAAGTGTTTTGAATATCTTTACTGAATTCTTCAAATCTTTTTTTCTTCCTAGTCTTGCTATTGGCATAATTTCTTTAGGTGTACATTGTAAGCTACATCCCCAGAAGGTAGATATACATTTCTGACCAATATTTCTGACCTGTTCTGTTTCCAGGCATAATGTTCTTTTATTTTAGAATCATTATATTGAATATGAAACATTACAACATTATTTTTATCTGTAAATTCATTGGTTGCTTCGGTCTCATCAACATCACTGATTTGACTAAAATGTATTGATAATGTTTAACATTCCTACAAACAAAAAAGGGTGTCTCAAAAGGATGATTATTCTTTGGCGCTGCTATTATTGAATATACTTTTGACTCCCACAGCAATGTTTATTGCTTTAAAAAGCAATAATTAGAATTTTAATAAAACCCAAACATATGAAAGTGGATTTATTCTTTTTTCTTTACTCTTGAAAATAGGCAAAGATATTAAACATTTTATTTATTAAATTGGTTATTTACAAAATTATAAAAATATGTAAACCAACTGTAATAATGAAATATTTATTTAACATTTTATAAAAAAATAAATATGCAAAGATTTTTTTCATTCATAAATTTATAAAAATGTCTAAAGAAAATTTAAATAAACATTATGATGAGCAAATGTAATTATAAATTTTGAAAAAAATGCATTTTTTGGGACCATTTCTATTGTTTGCACTCACAGTATATTTTATAACGTTAGTTTTTCGCAATGTTATTTTGAAGGGAACTTTTGGTAATGTGCCATTAGCAAGTTATAATATTTCAGTGTCTTCCTGTAAAGTCAACCTACTAAACAAATCCTTCAAATAATACACAACAATGCTCTCTGAATAATTCTATCAATGACATACAACACCAAAATGATGTGCAACATAAAATACACTCAGACTATATCTATCTAAACTTATTTATAAATGGAACTTTGTCTGTGTCTGTGTGTGTCTGTGTGTGTATCCGTTACCTATAGACTCCGAAATGGCTGAACTGATTTTCTTGAAAATTTACACAGTTGTACTATAAGCATCTGCAAGTGTTCTTAGCTAGGTTTTGTGTCGAGGTACCCCCGATAAATATTGAAAATCGATAATCGAAAAAATCGGGTTATAGAAGGAGTGGTCCAATTTTAATCAAATTTGATACACTCATAGACAAAGACATAAGAACCGATATCCAGAAGTTTCAAGGTTGCAGTTCTTACAATATTGCATAAAATCGATTATATATATATATAAAAGCCAATATTTGTGTGTGTGTGTGTGTCTATTTATCTGTCTGTATGTCCTTTATACAAATCCACAATTTTTATCTGATTCTCACCAAACTTCACACAAATATTCTTTAGGCTGAGTGTGAGCTCCAGGACCATGGATTAGTTTTAAAGCTTTCATTACACCTGAGCAACACCGGGCTATACTGCTAGTACTAAATATATATGGTTACACCATCCCAGTAGCGCAATTCATTCAACAGTTAAGTGAGTTGCCTGGAAATCCATGTTAAACCATGCATGTCTGTATGAAAAATTTTTTTCCTATATAACACCGTAAGTTCACTGAAATAGGTTGAGTGCATCTTTTCCTCTGAACCAAACATTCTTTTAATTTAACATTTTAATTGAGACAACAAACACTCAATATTTTGTGTATGTATCTTCCTATTCATTAAGTGGACAAAGTTTTACTTGTGTTTAATTACAGCCTAGTTCTCAATTTTAGTCAAGGCTGTTTTAGGTGTTGCTATAGAAGGATGTGATGACACAACCAAGAAATTCAAATTCAATTTGCATTGACAAGACTAATTATTTGCTTGGTGAAAGTAGTAACCGTCAGAGGGCTAAAGTGTCAATGAGAAAACTTATTTGCTTTCCTGCCCATGATGTTCAAAACATTTGTTTTCAAAAGCTAAAGGAAGGCAAACACTGCAAATGAACAAATTGTATCATCTTGTGTTGGCAATAGATACATGATCCAGACAAGAAAGTCACCTGAAGATGTATGTCAGGAATAATAAGAAATAGTCTTTTTTAATCAGAGAACAGTCAGAATAATCAGTGATTTACAAACTGATCTTGTTCTTTTTTATTCAAACTGTAACGTTATATAGCAGCAGATGCACACTCAATTCATAAGAAATCAGTTTTTACTAATTCTCGGCATGGAATTTTCTCATATGAAAAAGAATCAGACTTGAAAGAAACTTTCAAAGCTTCTCATTAAATAGAGCCAGATATTTTATTAGATTTCTTGGTATTAAATTAGATACTAGCTACATACAAGTGTATGTGCATATATATATATATATGCAGGGGTTTTAATATTGAATAAGTATTTTATAATTATTTCATTTTTCTTCTATTTCAATTTCATATAAAGATCCTAAAATTTAAGTATGGAAAAATATTGAACAGCAAACACATATTTTGGATAGAAAAAAATGGAGATTGATGTCAAAACCCAGAGGTAACAGTTTCTTTCATGCAAAACACAATCTTCAGGCTATGTACGTTTTGTTTTTGCATGACTTTTTATATATGCAGGTCAGTGATACATTGTAGGAAGTCTGTTGTATTATTCTAATGGTTATTTTGGCAGGCGTGGTTTGTTAATTTGTTTATTATTTATTTAGTTTATTTACTTGTTTGGATTAATTTATTTATTTACTTTTGTTTATTTATTTTCATATATTTTGTTCATTTTCTGTAATGAAAAGGAAATCTGTAATATGTATGTATTTCAGGCAAACAAAACGTTTGACGATAACAGGTACTCTCTTAGTTTCCTGGTCTTTCCAATGTCGTCCACATTGTCTTCTTCTAACTTAAACACTTTAGCAACCAACTTTTCAAATTGCCGCCTTTCTTCATTTTATGCCTTTTCTCAGCTGCTTATTTGCATACGAATTACAACGGGCGGCTCGTATTTCGACATGGCTGCCGCTCATTTGCATACCTTGTAAAACCGTGTGCCTTCGCACCAAAACAAGGCATTAGATCACCCAGATGACCATATATTCAGTTTCCAAGTTTTAAGTAGCATAGTAAAAATCTGTTTTGAGATGAGTTCAGAACATTTATTTACTTTGTTTTGACCTGGATAGATAATTATAGCTATTTTTTTTTCTCCAGGCAAAGTTTACAATTTTTGGATTGATTGTTGTAGGCTGATATTCTTTTCTTTTATTTTCCATATTTTTGGAGTGATTTGGTTTTAAAATCCCAGATATTTTTAGAAAGCATTGTGCTATTCATGTATTTACTATTTATAAAGAATGTTTTGTTTAACATGCATGACTTTGGTGTTTACATCCACAATAATCTTTTGGTGGCAAGGAAATTTTCTTTTAAGGACCAAGACTACTCCTTCATGTGCTTCATTTGTTACTAAACTCTGTTATCTATCTCTTTGTCCTTAGGGCACCTCAGTGTGGTGTAATGGTTAACATGCTTGCCTCGCTAGAACCTGTTACAAGTGAACAGTGAGTTTGATCCTCACTGGGTGCCCCATACTTTTGGCCTTGTTCCCCATCTAAGTGGTGTTTAAAAAATCAACTATCTTTTTGTCCTTTTTTGCTCCCTAACTTTCAAAGACTGCAGTATATTAGACATAAAAGCTGACAGTACAGAAAAAATCACTTTCTTTTCCAGCATTTATGAACGTCTTTGTCTTCAGTGACTAATGCTCACCATGGCATGTGACTTAAGCATTCTAAAGGTATTGATGTTAACAGTATTCAGACATTAAATTTTTCCATTGCCCTTCTAAAATTGTGGACTTCCCTACTTGTTTTCCTAGCAAAATGCTTTTCTACTTATTTCTTACCTCTTCTCCTTGTTCTTGCCGAGCTTTGCAATACTGCCTTCTTGGTAACTCTGACTACTCTGTGGCAAAATTGATATTTTATTCTAATCATTTATTAAACAGGAACCACCTGTCTGCAAAACTTTTTTACATTACCAGCATCTTCGTAGATCAAAGCAGGCATGGACACTTTCATACCTTCTCAGAAATAACAAATAAATCCTCTCTGAATTGATTCATCATCTTTCATATCATGAAATGAAAGTTATCCTGAACGACCACTCATGTAGATCATTTTGGACTAATGCAGGTGTCCCACAGCACTCCATCCTTGGTCCTACTCAGTTTTTTATTTTCATTACTGACCTTTCTGATGATATCAGCTCTCAACTTAGTATCTAAGCTGAAAAAACAACAATTTACTCCTGCCTCATTAGTAAGGTTTTTCAGTCTAAAAAGGTTAGAATGACAGCTGATGTCCAAAATAACCTCAAGTCCATCCATAAGATGGGCAAAAGATGGCTTGCTAATTTTCATGTACCCAAAGCTAAACTTCTCTCCATTCATCATCTGAGGAACCCCTCTCTACTTTCCATCAGCATGACTGGTGTTAACCTCCAGGAAAGTTATTTACTGCACCTTCTCAGGCTCATTATCTCAGCTGACATTAAGTGGAAAAACTATACTGAATCTATTGCTAGGTCAGCTGCTAAGAAAGTTGATTCATGTGAGACAATTTTTCTCTCCAGAATATATCTTTCATATCTATAAGTTTATCCATTCATCCATGCTTAGAATATTGCTGCCACATATGGTCTGGTACCTCTGTAATTTACATTGAGTACCTTGATAAGATCTAAGGAAGAATCAGCAATATTACTGGTCCTGATTTATAAGATCAGCTTCAGTCACTTTCCCCATCACCATAAGGTTGCCTCTTTGTGTCTTTTCTATAAATACTTACATGGTAATTGTTTGGATAAGTTCTTTGCTATGGTAACTGGACTTTTGAATTTAAGTGTAAAACTAGACTGGCATTGAGATATCATACATTTAGAGTTGAGCTGGCTAGATGTAATTAAAATCTATGTGAACAGTTTCTTTTCTCATGCATAGAACTCCCTTCCTTCTCCACACTTTCCATCCAAATTTAATCTGCAAAAATTTAAATGCAATGTCAATTGCTACCTACTATCCTTCTGATTATTCTCTTCTCTTTCTGTTCATCATTTTTCCACACCCTGTAACTCCTTGTGGTTTAGTGGCATTACTAATGACACAATTAAAATAATTTATATATATATATATATATATATATATATATATATATAAAAATGGTCAAAGCAAAACATATTTGGGATCTACCACAGACAGTTTTAAGGCTAGATGGAATAACTATAGGTCCACATTTAAACTGGAAAACTTAAAAAATTGTACAAAACTGTTAGCCACGTGTGGAAATTGAAATTAAAGTATGAAAAAAACTCCGATATAACTTGGAGTATAATAAAAATAGTCAAAGCTTACAAGGGTGGTAAAATAGGCAGATTGTGCAAGGAAAAGTTGACTATTATGTTATTCCTAAACAAAAATGAATTACTAAATGTAAGAACACAAATTATGACCAAGTGTAACCATACCAATAAATACTTATTAGGATCATACAATCATGGATGAAAGTGTTCTAAGACTTTTAAGTAAAGTCTCCTAATTCTGAAAATGGCACATTCATAAAAGATCCCTATTATGTGATTGTTTTAAAAAAACCATAAAATCAGTTATTGTAAATCACCTGAAGGCACCAAAAGGTAGAAACTTGGGTCATGAAATTACTCATTTACAAATGAAAAATATTCAAAAGTTCTACAATATAATTGTATTGAACACTTTAATACAACTGTGTACTGGTCTAATTTAATTATGACTAAAAACTAACTAATTAAATAATTATATATATAATATATATATTTTACGCACACACGCTTATAAACCTACCTACATACATAGATATATATGCCATGTTGGTACAACTTCACATACATGGGAATCAAGAGGTGCTGGAAATTTTTCAGAATTTTTTTTGTTTTCACCTAGCAGAATTCATTTAGATTAGTTTTTGTTTTTTCTTTCCTCCACTTTTTAAGTAGGTATTCCATGCAGCGATATTAAAATATCTGCCAGGAATGGTAAAATCTTGTAAGAGCCAGGGCACAGATTTACTGTAGATGAACTTGTGATTAAGGAATTCTCTAGACATTTATGTTGTAACAAATTATTTTGAATGTATAGGAAGAGCATCATGAATATAACAGAACTATTTATCTATGCTTCTAAAATTAGGTATTGCAATTATTTACACTATTCACATTGTTCGGACTGTTGTCCTTATCTTTGTTGCCATATTCACCTTCAATATCTGTCTATATTTCTGAGATGAGATATTGTAATTATTTATACTATTCACATTGTTTGAACTGTTGTCCTCATCTTTATTGTCATATTCACAATGTTTCAGTGGTTATATGCTTAGACCTTCTTCAGGTGATTGAAATTTCAAACTGAATCCTTTATTTTGTTCACTGGGTAGTTTATTCAAGTTCAATGCCTCAGAGATACATGGCCCAGTAGATAAAAGCATCAGCTGCTCATGGAACTAAAACAATCTAATATTGAGAATAAAGTGTTCAGTATCAAATTCCCATCACCTGAAGATGTCTGAAGCATACAACAGCCAAAATATAATGAATATGGCAACAAAGATTAGGATAATAGTTTTAACAATGTAAATAGTATCAATAATAATAGAAGTATATTGATTAGTTGGGTAAAATATTTCGGAAAGGATTGGATTCAAGAAATTCTAAAAGGATAGATACCATCACACCACTGAGAGGCAATCCCATTAGTAATCCAAATTTTTGTTTGTAACAATCATTATTAAATGTAAAATAATCTTGATTGCAGATGAGACCACAGATTTTTATTATTTTTGCTGTTGGTAGAGAGAGTTTTATCTTTGATTGCATTAAATGCCTATATATATATATATATATATTGTGGTTTTTTTCCCTCTTTCAATGATAATGCTATTAATCTTATCAGACAATATGAAAAAAAATTTATATAAAATAAATCGACAAAACTTGTCTATACTATTTAATGAAGCATGCATCAATATATATATATATATACATACATGCACACACAAAGCCATATATATATATACATCTATACATACACACCTATTATCATATATCTATATACATACATATCACCATAATTTTATATATATATTGTCATCCGCAGACAGATCTGTTTCACTGTATCACAGCTCATCAGTACAGTTAAAGTCCAATTGCTTTTTTACCCAGGATTGAAACCTGACTGAAATGGCGTCAATCGGCGACTCTACCCCTGGGGCTATGGGCGTTCAGTGGAAGTAGGCAGACTTTTTAGCACATATCATTACACACACACACACACACACACACACACATACACACCTATTATCATATGTCTATATCCACATATATCACCATAATTATATATATATATATATACTCATAAACCTACATACATATATACAGGATGTATCAAAAATACTTTTACAAACTTTGGGCATGGGTTCCTCATGCCCAAAAAGGACAAAAGTGTATATAAACATATGTTTGCAAATCCTTCACATATACTGTGCAGTCGACATTATCAAAATAATGTGCATGCATAAAATTACATTATAAAAGGGTGACTCTATATATATATATATATATATATATTCACACATAGCTACATACATAGTACACACATATACATGCACAAACAGGTTTTTATATATATATTGATATATAAAAGATATTTTTCCATGTAAAAGTTTTCAACTTTTTTTAATGCAACAAAATCTTTTCTTCTGCCTATTCAGTCACTAGTTTAAAAAATGATGAAAAAAATTAAAAGGGAAGAATTGGCTTTCAGTAGGGTCATTTTCTTTGCAACCATATATTTTGACCTCAGGAAACACAAATTCAATTGTTTTTTTTCTTTTGTTTCTTTTTAAGTTTCATTTTTTTTTTTGTCTCTGCCACTACTGACTTGATGTCCAAATTTAAGAAAGGAAGAACTTCTTTCTTCTGCCTTTAAAAAGAACAAAAAAAACAATTTAGAACTTTGTATTCATTTCCTGGAAGGCTTCTCTCACTGACTGAAATCTTGGTTTTACATACGAGTCAACGAGTAAGTTTTAAGCAAACTAGAAGCAAACGAAAAAAGCACACTCATATTGGGAATCAGAATGAAATGGTTGAAATTTTTAGGATGGATATTGAGGAAAGAAGGCTTGCGGAATAATATGACACACACAGGACATACTGAAAGCAAGGCAACTACTACTTGCTTTGTCAATGAATGCCAAATGTTTCCCTATATGAAAAATTGCTAATCTTATCATTAACATACATAATCGTTATTTACATGAATCTATCAGTAGACTTATGATGAACTTTACTATGTGTCAGAGAACTATGGTTTGTTCAATTAACTCTATGGTTCACAGGTACTGGATATGATTTTCATTGGTTGCTCCACACTTATAGCCATGTGTTTATTAAAAAATGATTTTTATATTTTGCAGTAAAACAGCAGCTAGCAAACTAGACTATGAGCCCATTATAGCTAAAAAGGACTTTGCTCCTTACTGGGTACTCCACACTTTTGACCTTGTGCTGCATTTATTGCAGGTTAGTAAAAAAACTATGTGTTTTGTTGCTGAGACAATTACTCACTGAGTGCGCCATAGTTGTATGTTCTCAGCCTGATTCACTTCTCAAAATCTAGCCAAATGATCAAAAAACAGATGGTACTTTTGGAAGAATGTCTTGGTTGGGCCAAGTACTTTTCATTACCTTGTCTTAATTTGCAATATACAGATCTAAGTTTATAAATGGACATCTCAACATGGAGAAATGGTTATTATTAACTCTAGTGAATTTTGTTTTCTTTGTGCCACATTAACTATCATCATCATAGATCCCATGACTGGGTGTGGTCATAGGGTCACTGCACAAATGAACACCTGACCAGTCCCTTTGACATGTCTCGATTGTGTGCTAATATCTTAGTTGAAATTTGGAAAGTTTTTTTATTCATGTATAGCGTGTTTTGGGCAAATAAATCTGTTGGAGCCCATCTCTCTCCAGGTTATAGTTAATTGAAGGCTTCCCTTGGTCACAGATATATTGATTCTATTGAAGAATCTCTCTTTTACTTATCTAGGAAGCCTTCCACCCAACAATCTCTGCATATTACTGCCAGTAGTTGAACATACACAAATTTAGCCTGCAGCTGGTCAAAGTTCACTGCAGTTACCAAATCTTGGTTAAATTATCCAATGGTGAGAGTATCAGAGCTACTCCACATGGAGTTATCCACATAGCTAGGGAATGAATTAAGGGGCTAGTTTGTTTTTTGGGGGTTTTTTTTTGCTGTTGGACATCAGAGTAAATGGATCAACATCAAATATAACAATTATTGTTTTTGTTAAAAGAATTGTTTAAATGTTATTAGAAAGCAAATGACTCTACAGAACAAATAATAGAAATAAACATTACAAAGGAAGGAATTCAAAACACCTATCCTTCAAATTTTAAAATATATTTGCTTCCTTAAAAAATGAAAAATTGTTAAAGCAGAAATAAACATCAACTTAAATTTACTAAATAATTATGTACGTTGCCAAAGAGCAGTGGTTAGTAAGCCAGTTTATGAGAATCATTATCATGGTAAGTAATTCATGCAGGTACCCAACACTTATAGCCTTGTGCCATCCAAACTTATACTTAGAAAATAGCCATGTAAATTCTGTGCTTGAAATGTAGGAAAGTGAAGGAAGAGATTTTGTAAAATCAAAGACATTTTAGTACTCACAGCAGAAAATAGCTGAACTTGCCTTGTCTAAATTGCAGTTGTTAACTTAATGGCAGTTCCACAATTAATAACAGTTGTTATATATGCTCCCCAATTTGCATAGCTCTCCAACCATCCAACATTCCCCCACTCCTAATTCACCACATACAGTATAGCATGAAAATACAGGTTGAAAAGTGAAAATTCTCTCTCATTGGCCAACTGTTAATCAATATTTGAATTTGGAGAAGTTATGAGAACTGATAAATCATGAAATGGGTTTTTTATTTTTTTCTCTGAAAGCAAAATGACAAGCAGAGATAATCGTCTGCAATAAGTATTCTGAACTTTTGATTATGATTTGATAATTTTTCAAGTCCAATTAACACGCACATAAATTCTGACTTAATATGTTATTTGATGAAAAGTATGAAAGTGTAAAGGTACCCTATTATTGAAGGTCAGTTATATTAAAAGAAAGTGACCAAATAAAAAAAGGTCAGTTATATTAAGCAAGTGACCATAAAAAAACAGAAATAAATAATCCAGAAGTGTCTACAATAATGTGGCCATTTACAAAAGGATGTATCAATAAGTCTGTAGCCTTTCTTCCAAAAGCAGTTATGGCTGCTTGGTTAATGAATGCTGAATGTTTCCTTATAAGGAAATAGCTAATATTGCCATTACTATTGCAATACTGAGGAGTAGGAATTACAAAATTGTTATTTGTAAAATTTTGATTTGAAATGTTCGTTGTATAGTGTTTAGTCTATGCAATAAATATTGATCACTGGATCAAGTGCAATGACATGGAGATGATGTTGAAAAAATGTTATTTTATGTAAACTGCATCTAGAGATTATATGCAAGTTATGAAGTGGTATAAAGAGTTGCGTCTTTAATGTTAAAAGTCCTATTATGATGTTGTTTAGATATTACTCAATATTATTAACTTAGATATATAGTGACAGAGAAAACTATTGTTTTTGGTTGGAAAAAATTTTACTAAGTTAACAAACCAGACTAATTTGACTGTCAGTAGTTCATTTGCAACTATTTATTTTGATAGTTTTACAAGATATGTAAAAGTAACGTAAAAAATAATATGAAAAGATTTTAAAACAAATTTGTCAATTTCTTAAAGGAAAAACATAAAAAAAACATTTCATTTTAAAAATGAACAATATATTAACAAAAAATAAGAACATTTTAAAATTTATTGCACAAATGCTCCTTTCTTTACAATAACTCTTAGCAGCCTATTGTCAATATCTGATGTTAGATTTGCAATTTTAGCAGCTGGTAAGTTGTTTGCAGCAACTTTAACTCAGAGGTCACACTTGCTGTTGAATTGCCTTCCATTAGAATAAATATCTCTCTGGAAGATGCTCCACAGGTTCTCAATGGGATTCAAGTCACATCTATTTGAAGGCCAGTCCATAAGAGAATCTTTAGCAAATCCCTTTTCTTTCAACCAAAATGGGTTTCTTTATTTTGATTTTTTACATCAGCAAACTTCCTTAACGCTTTACATTTTGTTTCCCTTGACACCATAGGAGCTCCAGTGGCCTCAAATATGAATGCACTTGACACATTTGGGTTTCATATTAATTCTCTTCAGATATGTGATAGATCTCACTTTGTTAAATTCCTGAATTCAGCCTGAGACTTTTTTTCCTTGGTTGAATTCCCATTTGACATATTTCTTTGATTGTTCAATGATCCCTTTTCCGATCCTTAAAAATTTGAAGCGAAGACTATCTTTTGCTAATTTCTTTGATTATATACTTCTTTTTATTCATTGTTAGTTCTTTTTTACAAGCCATAATACTAAATTCTAGTTCTTGCAAACAATCTCTTAGCACTGCAAATTGCTATAATTACTGAAAAAATACTAAATATCAATCGGAAATTGAAAATTGGGACTTAATTGCTTTCATGCTTACTCGCTATACATAATAGTACAAATTATTTCATTTGATAACACATATCTATGAATTTTAACATAAAATATTTGACAATACCTCTTTTGCATATAATCTCTAGATGCAGTTTAAAATAATTTTTCTTTCTCTGGGCTTATTAAAGTAATTAATATCTTGTTAAATCCTATCGAATATTTTTATTTCTTGCATGTCTTATCTGTAGAACTCTTCCATATATTCCATATCCCTTCAGATCATGTCTCTCCACAACTTCCTCATTTTTGTAGCTTCTAATTAATTTTGTCCTTTTGTTATCTCTACTAAACCTTGTTCTACCATCCATTTACTCAAACTTGGTAGGTAGGTTATGCATTGTTTTCTTCTGTTCCTCTTGCCTTCAATTTATCTTGACAGTATCAATTTTTCCAAGCCTTCTTTTTTTTTTATTATGTGCCCTAAACATTCCAGCTATTTCTTCTTGATATTAAGTATAAGTGTCCTTTTTTTTCCACCCATTTCCTCTAAAACTTTGTTATTGTTTACATATTCAATCGATGGTATTCTCAGCATTCTTCTTTAAAATCACATTTCTGTTGATTCAAGTCTTTCTTCATTTTGGGACGAGATTGTCCAGCATTCACTGATATCATCTAACAATTTAGTACCCTTTTCTTTGTTTCTATTTCTTAATACCCAGCTTTTGGAATGCATCTTTCTCTGTTTCAATGCACCTTTAGATTTCAGTGTTGTACTTTCCGTCATCTGTTGAAAGACTTTCCAAATTCTAAAATTGTTTTCATCTTTTGCTTTCAGTTTCTTCAGCTTGTAATTTTCATGATGGGTTACCTCTTTTGCTAATGACCATGTACCATATCTTCTTGTGATTGATGTTTATTTCTTCCATTTTGCTTTTACTTCATTACCTTCTATAATTCTTATAGTTTCCTTTCTCCGCTATCAGCTCTGGGTCATTTGTATACTTTGTGTTGTGATCGGAGCTGCCAATAATGAATTGCTTGCAGGACTTAATTCTCTCAGATTGTCTCACTGTATAAATGAAATAAGTTTAGTGAACAGACACATCCTTGTCTTACACATATTTCTGTTTCTGTATATTTACTAAATTTATTTTCTCTCCTCATGCAGGTGATTTGTTACCAGTATAGTTTATGGATATAAACTATATTCTAAACATGTCAAGGTTAGCTAGCAGTTCCAACAGTTGTTTGTTTGTTTGAGTCTTGTTTAATTGCATATCAACCTCTGTGGGTTATTTTATGCCAAAAAGGTAAGGGCTGTTTTTTTTTTTAATTTTTTTTGTTTGGTTATAGTGAGAAGGTTGATTTAGTCAGATTTTAATGAACATTTTTTTATTTTTATTCTTTTTTTTATTTTAGAAAATTGAAAAAAAGTCCCCTAGTTTTGTATTCAAAAATGTTTTGCTGAGAATAATTTTTTCCTTCAAAAAAGTATTGTTGGTAATATTTTTCTATAGAAGTCTATTTTTATGCATATATTTCTATAAAAGTGTATTTTTATACTTTCATAGTGTTTTGACCCCAGTTTGGGGGTTAACTATTTGCCCATAGCTGGGACCCAAACAGATGTTACCACTGCAGGTCAGGATGGACCTGGGAAAAACAGCAATCAAAAGGTGGTTCCATGCTCCTCACAACCTCCAAATCAGAAGCTTTGCTGCCGGATGCAGTTTACTGTCATGCCCAGGACCCAGTTCTTAGTGATACACTTTATTACAATTTTTCAAAATTTAAATGCAATGTCAATCATCAACTTGTCTCATTGAATTCTGTCTTTTTATTGCCATTCCTACTCAGTAACATTTTCTCAGTTTCCTTCATTTTATTGTTTTTCATCCCCACTAACCCTTTGTCTTTTAGTGGCTTTATAACCTTACTTGGGAAGATATGACTAAAAAGATATTCTAGATTTTACATTATAATACACTTTCAATAGACATTGTACTTTTATCATGTCTTTCTTAGATCACTTTCACCACACCATCAACAACATGTTAATCACTTTCTCTACTTTATTCTCCCACTAAAACTATTCTGTTACCAGCCACTCATGCCAAACAAAAATGGGAACTTTTCCAAACTAATAAATATCAAACAATATTTGAGTACAGATAAAAAAGAGGAAGAGATACCAGAAGATTCCTAAAACAAATGATAGAATATAAATTTGAAAACCCCCTGGAATAAACCAAACTTAGTAAATATCTGAATAGATAGTAATTCATAATTGTTACTCATCAGCCATTTCCTTATAAAGAAACATTTTGCATTCATTGACTAAGCAGCCAGTACTGCTTGTGGTAGAAATTTATAAAATTTACTCTTAAAAATCTTTTCAGGAAAATAGGTTTCTCAGGTCAAGTAGATATTGTCACTTTTTCTAGTATTGAGGGGGGATTTCTTAATTTCACATTAAAAGTAGTGTAGAACATCAACATCTTGATTTATGTCATTATTTTCTCTTCAAGTTACACATGATATCCATTTTGATTGCTGCTGCTATTGAAAGTCCCTAAGTGATGTTGTTTCTGTTATTTGATACAGTTTGTTGTTTGTGATTCTGTAGCCCCAGTCCACAAGGTTCTAAGAAGTGTGGTATTCATCAAGATCTTCTAGGCTCAGCTTGTCCAAAACTCCTTCTAACCTGAGAAAATGGTTGCGTACTGTTGACAGTTTAGATATTTCTGAAAGAGTCTGGCACAATTCATGGCATCCATATGAAAGTCTTGAACTGACAAGGTTATTTAAGAACATGACTTGAGTTTACAGGTTAATGTTTTGGTTTTGTTGCAATTATATATATATATATATATATATATATATATATATATATATACAGATGCTATGTATAAATTGTTGTCTAAATTACACAAAAACAAAAGTAACATTAACATCTCATGTTAACAGACGTATTTACCAAAATTACACAAACATATCTTGAAATAATGAAGAGTAAATTGATTTAATAAAATCAACACTGGCTCTAACAATGGCCTCCAGATACACTTCAGAATCTCCTGCAACTCTTCTAGTCAATCTCTCTAAGTTGGTAAAGCCATAACCCTTGCCTTCAGTTTATTTTTGGTTTTACAAGGAGTTTTGTTGGTCTTTTGCTCAACTGTGCCCCACACATCAAGGAGGCTGCAGTCTGGGGAGTTGACAGCATGACTAAGTTTGCCTGCTTGTGTGACATGGAGCAGAATCCTATTGTCAGACACTGGATCATCCAGCAAGCATTCTCTTTACCCAGGGTTGAACTACCTTCTGAAGGCACTTTCTGTGTTGAGTCTGAGGCTCTGTGGGAAGATGAATGGAGGCATATTGTTGCCATCTTAAGTGATCACTTCAAGCACCATGATGTTGATTAGATATATAACATCCAACTTTTTTGGAATCCCCTGGAGTATCCTGAGATTGACACCCAAACACTCTGAAATGTTTGTATTGGAGATTCCAGCATTAATGCCAAACAGTACAGCATGCTGATTCCAGATTTCTAGCAGAATGAATTGCATCATAGTGCTATTTTTTTCTAACAGGTGGTGCCCAACTGACCCAGCTATATGCGTGAAATTAAAAATATGAAATGGCTGCAATTTACCCACTACAGTTTGTATATGTTAGAATGGATTTTTTATTAACTCATATTTATCCCTTTAAATGTTATTTTATTAGATTATTTGAGTAAATGTTTTGTTTATTTAAAAAACAGTATATTTATTTAATTTTGTCTACCAGCCTGAATATTCAAGAAATCTTTTTAAAGAAAAGTTTATGCTTTTTGGCAGGAATTCAACTTGAATTAAATAACATATAAAATAATGGTATTTTAATAATCTTTTATTTGTGTGTGTGTGTGTGTGTGTGTGTGTGTGTGTTATGGCAGTAGTAAAATGCTATAATAAAGGATAGACATTATTTAAATTTTGAATCATTTTAGTGCAATAAGGATGATTTGCAACAATTAAGGACAGCAATTAATTTCACATGTGTTGTTTAATTCTCATTTTTCTAATATCATTATTTCTATTATCAAGGTTTTTGCAATTGTTGACATATTTTGTCCTCACATATTATATCAGAAAATTCAGAAAAACAAGTTGAATTTGATTTCAACAACTTTGTTGTTCATTTTTATTTAAATGCAAAAAGAACAAACCTATTTTCTCGGTTATTAATTTCAGAGCCAAATTTAAAAACAAACTGCATCTTTTTGTAAAGCAGCAATAAAATAGTTTTATTTTTTTTGGTAAAGATTTTCAGGTCTAAATAAAAATCTTTGAATCTCATGGTAATATTCTCATAAAGATCAAAGAAAGTTAAAATTTCCAAATAAAGATCCCAACACTGTTTATCAATTCACCTGAATTTTGATTAAAGTGCTGAGATAAAATTTTCCCATTATTCCACACATTATAAACACTCCACTCTTCATAACGAGTATAATTTTCTGATAACCGTCTTGGCATGGAGAACAATATTTATTAAAAATATTCTGACAGAATTCTTTTTTTTTAATCATATCACCCCAAGCAAGGCATTCCACTGCCACTATAGTGCAGGGGGTTACATAGAGCAATTGGATATAGGAAATGTCAGAAGGAGAGTGATAGATGAGTAAGGAGGTACATAGGAAGAGTGTTTGAGAGAATGGGTGCGAGTTAGTGTGTTAGGAGGTGTCTATTGACCTTACATTTAAACTCCTGGAGGTTGTATCCATTGGGGAAGCAAGTATGCGGAAGGGAATTCCACAGGCAAGAAGTGTGAGAAAAGAAGCCGTTGGAGTAGAAATTGCTGTTACATTTTATCGGTTTCACTGTAAAAGGGTGGGACCTAGTTGCTAATCTAGTATCTAGTGCAAATTCATACCTAGGGGGCACCAGTTATCTAAGTTCATCAGAGCAGAAGCCGTGAAGGTATTTATAGAAGAGGCACAGGGAAGCCACGTCACGCTGGTGAGAGAGTGACTGCAAGTGGTCAGCCAAGTTGGTATTGATCACGTTACAGATTCTCCATTGTATTTTGTCAAGAACCCCGAGGAGAATAGCAGGGGCACCCAACCAGATGTGGCAGCAGTATTCAATACACAGGCAGATGGTAGATTTATATATGTGCAGGAAGGATTCAGGTGGAAAGAACTTCCGGGCCCTGCACAGAGAGCCGACTTTCATAGCAGCGGATTTAGCAATGGATTCGACATAGTCATTCCACTTGAGGTCTGCTGAGAGTGTCAGGCCAAGCAGGCGTAGTGTTTTACTCTCTGGGAGGCAAGCCTGTTCCATGCTAATGGGAGAGAGGTGAGGTTGTCTATGGTGGTTAATTGATAGCAGCTTCATTTTGGAAGAATTGAAGTTTACGAGCCATTTCTAACCCCAATCCACTACGGATTGGAGGTCCTTTTCAAGCTCGGTAGCAAGGTTCACCTTATCGGCCACACCAGATTTTTGATTGAGGCGAGAGTAAACTGTGGTGTCATTGGCATACATGCCTACTTGGGATCTTATGGCATTGGAGAGATCATTGATGTAAATCAGAAAGAGCGTAGGACCTAGGATAGAGCCTTGAGGGACACCCGCATTTGTAGGGTAGTTCTGGGAGGTATGTCCATTTAATACCACCTTCAATGTGCTGTTAGAGAGGAATGACTGGATTAGGTCTAACAAAAGTACAGTTATGCCATAGCTTCGCAGTTTCTGTAAAAGGCCAGCATGCCAGTCTCTGTCGAACACTTTAGAGATATCCAAGGCAACGGTTCGGGCTTCACCATTCCTGTCGAGAGCCTGGTATATATACTCGGTGATGGTCGTTAGCATATCAGCAGTAGACCTGGTGAAGCGGAAGCTATACTGTTTGTCTGAGAGGAGCCTGTGGGCTGTGAGATGGTGGGAAGTCGGGTGTATAAACTCCAGACAAATCTAAACTCAAATTAGTCGAGAATCTATGAGCAAAGCATTCAGTCTTGTCCGCTGAGGAGGTGAGGACCTCAAATTCATTGATTAGTGGGGGGTATTGAGGACTTACTCTTGTTAAGCATGCTTTTACTGAGGCACCAGTAGTCTTTGGCACCGAACTTAGAGGATGCTATGCGTTGCTTCATTCTGGCAGCAAACAACATCTTAGCTTCATTAAGTATCTTTTAACACTTATTACGAGCTGAGGCGAAAAGGCACCTGTTTTGGTTCGATGTTTGGCTACAATAAAGCCAGAAGTGATTCCGGTGAGCAATGGTGGCCGAGCAAGTGGGCAAGAACCAGGGAGACAAATGAGATTTAAACTGAAATTTCCTGGCAGGGATGAAATCATCGATGCCAGCCTTAACCCAGGAGGAGACCTCTGATGCATAGTCTTCGATGGGAAGACTAAAAATGTTGTTCCAAGGGACTCACAGAGGAAGTCACAGAACAAATCCCAGTCTGTTCTTTGGTAGCAGTAGGATATTCTGCTGGTCTGGGTTTCTTGGGTAGGTTGGGAGTGGAATGAGATGTTGACAGAAACTACGGTGTGGTTAGAATTTCTGAGAAGGCAGAGCTGTCTGGTAGTGCTGAATTCTCTTTAAATTGCATCATCTCCTTTAGTTATTTTATTTCTGAAAGAACAGTATCTCTTTTATATTTATTTCTGGTTTAGATAGTTTTAATTTTCTGTTAGCATTTCATGTTTTTCTAATGTATAATACAAAAATATTCAGGAAATTTCCAAATTTTCTGGCAACTTGAAGAATTACTTGAACACTTTGCAGGGAAGGATGGCAAGCCATCTAATCTTGCAGGCACTGTGTTGATCTTCATTGTGTTGATCTTCAGTATCTTATTATGCACCCTGCCTGTCTGAGTATCATTTTATGCACTCCAATCACAATATCTTATTAGGCATCCCCCTGTCACAGTATCTTATTCTCCTTGTTCCATCATAGTACCTCATTAGCCCCCATCACATTATCTTATCCTCAACTCTCAGTATTTTTATGCCCTCCCATCTTAGTACCTTATTATACAACCCCCCTCCCCGTGACAGTGTGTTATTACTCCCCACCACCACATCACAATTGCTTAATTCTTCACTCACAGTATCATATTATGCACACCCTTCTCAGTAGCTTATCATACACCCTTGGTCTTTGTATCTTATTATGCACTGCATAAATATTCACTGTTTAAGTATCTTATTATGTACATCTTCCATCTCAGACTAATTTATGCTTTGTAAATATCTCAAAGACCTGTCAGAGAATAATAGAGAATAATGGCTGATGACCCATTGTGTGTTCTTGTGTCTGAATAGTTCATAGCTTTAAATAGATATCTACAGCTGATTCAAGCCAGAAATGTTATAATTATTTGACAGGTTTTCGAGAAACTACAAATCATCTTGACATAAAACAAATGTCCTGAAAAATTCATGAATGCATTTTACATTTTTTTTCCTAGCATTTTCATTTGTAAAAAAGAAACCAATGGCTAGAGATTAGCAACAACAAAGTTAGCAATCTTTATGAGAAAGCTTAAGAATGTTAATAAAATCAACAACTGATAAGAATCTATGAAAGCACATTTAATCAATTGTTTTATTTTCTGTTTAATTAAAATTTACCTTATCAAAGCTTAAAAAGAAACTAATGATTAAAATTATTTCTTTGTGTTGCATTGGAAAGTCAATCACAACTAATAATAAAAAGATCACTTTTTGTAATGAAAAGAAAAAAATGTTTAAGAGTTTGTTTCTTAGTTGGTAACTTTGAACCTATGTGAAACTGTCCTGGCCAACAAATATTTACAAAGAAGAAGAAAATATGCAGAACTTAAAGGTAAAGGTCAAATTTAGTTTAATAATATCAATTAATGTGCACATATAAAAAAAATATAAACAGATAAATAATATGATAAAAAAACATTTTCCAGAAGAAAAGAAAAAAAAATCAAGTAGATAGAAATTACTTTTCACAGTTTAATATAACAAGTATGACAAACTTCTAATTTTCTAACAATTTTACTGGGCATTCATGGTTAGATAACACGTATCAAAGTAATGCATAAAAATAAGTAATATATTAATCCTTATTAAAAACCTAAGACAAATGAACTAATTTAAACATATGTGCTAACAATTTATAAACGAAATGTGAACAAAACAAAGATACAAACCAAGTTTGAGCATATAAGAACTTATGACATGCAAAGCTTTCCTATTTTTTTTTACCCAAAGAGATTTTTGGTGTCGGGTAATAAATTAACAGAAAAAGAAATATTTCTTGGTTAGAAAATACAAACTGAAACTGCTGAAAATATACTCAGGCGGTTATTCGAATGCTTTTCCTTTTATGATAAGTTACTTGAAGCAAAAATAAAATGTTTTGAGTGTTTTACTTACATTATTATTTCCTGGCACTTTACAATGAAATTAAACATTTTGGCTTATTTTGAGCAAAAAAGGCATCATCTGTACAGAGAAAATCTGGTGCAATGGGGCAAAATGAACTTGGTTTTCAGAATCAGCATAAAAATGACCCATAAACATGTGCCCATTGCTCAACAACATGTGGGGAAAAATGTTGACTGGTGCAATATATCCAGGGAACTTACATCAGTAAAGCAAAGAGCTGGCACCATGTCAATCAATACAATGTGTAGCCTGTTACTTGGAGATAAGATGGATATTGCAAAATCTTCTCCATTGCTCTGAGATATGAAGGGGAATTAGTCAGTATGGCGTCACAACACTATAATGTGTCATTGAAAATATCTAAAAAAGAAAAAATATTGAACTACATAAAGTGAATAGATCAAATATTGCTGAGAGCAACCCAAATCTGGAAGCTGTAGAGAACAATGATTGCCCATATCCAGAAAGAACATAGCATATAAGAAGAAAGAGAATTATATGAATATACAAAATTACTGTCTTACTTGTCTTTTATTCAAAACCAATGTTCAAATTCAAGACATTTTATTTTCATTAATGAACATTCAAATATGTTAGTGAACAAACTGGCTACTGTATAGATTGCAATTTTCAAACATTTTTACAAACAATAAAATATCTTGAAATAAGCTGATGATTTAAATATTTTGCATTGTATTCATAAAAAAACTTCTGTCCTGGGTATTACTACAAACTATATCTAGCAGAAAGACCTCTGATTGGGAGGTTTCAAAGAGAATGCAACCACATCTTAATTGCTGTTGTTTCAAAGTCCACCCTGATCCAGAGTGGTAGCATCTGTTAGAGTGCCAGCTATGGGCAAATAGTGAATCTGCCAAACTGCACTCAAAACACAATGAAAGTATAAACATTTTTAATGTAAAAAAATAATAATAATATTTTGTAAAAAAAAAAATAATAATATTTTGTAAAAATAAAAAAATATTTTGTACAAAAAAAGAAAATTATCAGCAGCAATGCATTAAACAAATTATCAGCAATACATTTTTGCAAAAGAAATCACTAATGCTGTCAAGAAAATTAAACTTTGGCATTAAATGGACCATAAGGAGTTGATATGCTGCAAAAAAACCAAAAAAAAAAAAAAAAAACATAAAATACTCTCTGCTGAAAAATGGGGCATATAGAATAAAGCAAATAAATGTAACATTGTATGTGTGTTAGGTGATTGATACCAGACCTCACAATCCATTCATAGTTATTTTAATTAGCAATGGAAAAAAATGAAAAAATATAGCCTTCCTCCAAATTATAATCATTTACTTATAATAATGCCAAATAAATAGAGCACAACTTTTTGTGAAGATGTGTAAAATGAAGGAGACAGCATATATGAATATTACAAAGGCTTACACAGGAAAAGTCCCAATTCAGAGTTGTGGGAATGCGAGTATTTAGTGAGGAAAAAAGAAAAGAAAGAAACCTCAAGCCTTTCCGCAGCTGAAAATGACCTTATCACTGTTTTGTACATGTATTGAAAGAACAAGCATTTGTATAGTTTTCTACTTAGTGCATGCAAACACCTTTTCTTCAGGTTGGCATTCAGATCACCTTTAGTTGAAGATGCACATAGGGCACTAGCTAAGAGAGAAAAATATCCAAGCAGGTGAATAATACCCATGAGGTCAAAGGAGACATTAGTAGAAACATTCTTCAGAATAGATAACAGAACAACTCCAAAATTTCAGATACTGAGGAAGGCTGAAGAATATTTCTACCAAAAGAATGATGAAAATAGCAATATGTGGAAACTACTTTAAATTGCTCCTGGAATAATGACTTATCTCGAAATTTCCGACAGCTTCCGCCAATCCATTTTATTTTCCGGAATTCTATATTCCCCTTCCACCTGATAAAATCTGTTTATGCAATGAAATCTATTTACAGAAAGGAAACTACAAGAATTCCTACAGAAGGTAGTGAAGAAAGGTAAAAAGAAATGACTAAACATCATTTGCAAGATGACATGCATGATTATAATTAAAAGAAACGGCCCAACATGCAAATTACAAATTCAAGATACCAAAATCAACAATTTAAATATCTGGAAAGATTTTTCAAACTGGCATCCAAAGGCACATTGAGATAGTGAAAGATTCCTTCCAAAAGCTTAGAAAAGTATTAAGAAAGAAAATTTCATTAGTGCTCTGATTCTTTGTCGCCAGTTTGTAGTGAAGTTGTGGCAAAACTTCACCGCAAAGCTGTAGTGACTGGTTCGTGTCGGAAGTAAGACACAAAACAAGAAGGTAGGTTCAAAACAGTTTATCAGTATAACAAGAAACAAGATATTAAAAGAAGTGTTAATAATAAGTAATATAGAAATAAGTAAGTACGAAGGTATTATTACGCTGCCTGACTAGTAGCTGTCATCAATTGCTCTTGTTAATTGCTCTACTTGACTGCTCATAACTAACTGCCAACCTGACTGCTCCCAAGAATTCATGCAGGTAATTTACATACAGCAAAGAGGAAGAGTTCATTCCTCGTAGGAGAGTACCATAATAATTAGAAACAAAGAAAAGAGTACTAAACTGTTGCATAATATATGTCCTCTTTATATAGAAGGGGATGCTGGACAATCTCCTCGGAGATGGAGAAGAGACTTGTAGTAGCAGAAATGTGGTTCTACAGAAGGATGCTGAGAATACCATGAACTGAATATGTGAGAAATGACAAAGTTTCAGAGAAAATAGAAACAAAAAGAGCACTTATAATTCCCACCAGAAAGAAGCAACTGAAATTTCTAGCGTAGTCTATTATAACTTGATTTCTATTGGTCATAATATAAAATCTTGCTTAATCATCACCATGACATCTGGAAGAAATACTCTGAAGACTGACTCCAATGAGATTTTTCTAGACTCACTGGTGTTCTTTATTTAAGCATCTAGACTAGTTCATTTAGTCACCGGCAACGGGGATGTTATTTACTCCACAACAGATACATAATGAAGAAAGAGGGATTGGGAAATCTGATACACTCAGAAAAGATTGAGGGAAAGAGGAAAACAGTACATAACATAGCTAATAAGGGTTCAAGAGAGATAACAAAAAAAAATTACTAAGAGCTGCAAAGGACAAGAAATTTTGGTGAGCCATGATCGCTAATGTAATAAAGGGACATATTCCTTAGAAAAAGAAGATAAAAATATTTGGCAAAAAAGGTTTGAATAATCCTTAATACATATATTGATGTAGCTGGAATAAAAAGACAGGAAATAAGTTCAAATAATAAAAATGGAAAACTTATGCAAGGAAGAATTTTAAAAGAAGCACAAAATATGGCTGGAATGAGAATTGAAGGAATCTACAAGAATTCAAAAGCAAGAAAAGATTACAGACTAGGAGATTTATTTACCAACAAGAAAGATATGTTATTGTTAACTTTAATGTCAAAACATTCCTAAGTGACAGGACTTTACAATTTAAAATTACAGGACAGAGACAGGCTTAAGGTTAGGTGACACTGTGGATGTTATGGATTTTACAAGTATGCTGATAATGATGAACAAGAAAGAGAGAAAGGAGAGCAATACAAATGCAGAAGAATGTACGCTTGTGGTTTATAGATTAATCAAAAAGATTTGATAAGGAACGACACAAAGATTTGTTAGGAAAACTATTTGGAAAAAAGATTTGAATAATTCTAAATTCATACTGTGGCCAAACAGCTTGCATGTAGATAAAAAATGAACAGAGTAGATACACAAAAATAGAAAGAGGCATAAGACATGGAAGTGTCTCCTCACTGTATTTTTTTAACCCCAACAGTGAGGATATCCTTACGGATCTAGAGACCTTACTTATTTATTATTGGTGGGCACAAGCTTAAGAATATAAGATATGACACTATGTTGATGGAAAACTCAGAATGAAAACTACAGAATCTCCTAGATAGAGAAAAGTGAAAAGAAAAGACTAACTATCAGTAGTGAAAAGACAGAATCTATGGTTGTCAGCAAGAGAAAAACCTAAGATGTGAACCCTGGATTGGAGATATCAAAATCGACCAAGCACAAAAGTTTAAATATCTGGAAAGTGTTTTAACATTGGAAAATGCAATGCTAAATTTCAAACAAGCATTGAATTAACAAAAAAGGATTTCAAAAGAAAACAAAATACTGAGAAACATTTTAATTTCCTTGTAAATGAAAAGTAAACTAGCAGCAACAGAAACATGGTTCTACAGAAGGATGCTGGGAATACTACAGATAGAGCAGATAACAACAAAGAAATCTCAAAGAAAATAGAAACAAATAAGAGACACATTTTCAGAATTAGAAAGAGCTGAAGTTTCTTGGATACATAATGAGGAAAGAAGTCATGGAGAATTTGACACTCACAGAGCATATCAAGAGCAAGAAGAAGAAGGGAAGACTGTCTACCAGATAAGCTTGTATGAATAGATCATGGATCAGGAAAATAGTACTGGAAAAAACAATAACAGCAACTGGATTTGAGAAACTGACGGCATTTCCTTCCTAACGTTTTGTTTAAGGTAGTGGGGATTATCAGCATCTTAATTATGTCATTATTTTTTCTATGAATGACATGTGCAATTCTTTTTAGTTCCTATATTGTGGTTGTAAGTTCAGTCTCTGGGTTGGACAATATATACTTGCCCTCAGAAAAAACAAGTGATCAACAGCTGAACAATACTAAATAAAAATAAAAACAAGAACAGTCTACCGCCATAGATTAAATAGTTCAGTTCAGAATACTCTGTAGGTTACCCAGATTGATGCATACCCGAGAAAGACCAGAGAGCACAACAGCTGAAATGTTGTGATAACAACAACAAAGATGAAGATAATAGTCCAAATAAAAACAGTGTAAATAATAATGATTCCTGATCACAGAAATTCAGACAAAAATTATCTACTGTTATACATGAAACATTTAATTCTTTTAGCCATCAGTTTAAATTGGGGTCTCCGATGATGACTCCAGGCATAACTTCTAGAGTCCTCAAAATATTCTCACTGTACAAGTTGAACAGATCTGGTGAAAAGACATATCCTTGTCTTACACTCCTTTCTATCTTTGTATATCTGCTAAGGTACTTTAATCTAAGGTACGCAGATGATACAGTGCTAATAGCAGGCACAGAACGGAAACTACAAGACCTCCTACAGAAAGTAGCTGAAGAGAGTGATACGAAAGGACTACAAATAAACTGCAAGAAAACTGATTGCAGTAAAAAGGGCAACCCAATATGCCAAACACAGGTTGGGAATACTAGAATCAAGCAGGTACAAAAATTTAAATACCTGGGAAGTGGTATAACAGAAGATGGAAGTATGACACAGAGATCCGAAGGCAAATTGTCGTGGTGAAAGAAGCATTCCAGAAGTTGGGTAAGGTATTAAGAAACAGGACAATTTTGCTAGAAACAAAGAAGAAAGTACTGGATTGCTATGTGTTGTCAGTTCTTCAATATGGCAGTGAATGCTGGACAATATCATCAAAGATGAAGGAGAGACTTGAAGCAACTGAAATGTAGTTCTACAGAAGGATGCTGTGGTTATCATGGGTTGAGCATGTAAGCAATGATGAGGTTTTGGAAATGATGGAAATGAAAAGGAAATTAATACTAAACATCAGGATGTGACAGCTGAAGTTCCTGGGATATGCAATGAGGAGGGAGGGCTTGGAGAACCTGATACTAACAGATAGAGGGGAAAAGAGACAGGGAAAAGCAGCAGATAACATATTTGAAGGACCTAATCAGGTGGATGATGGAGCGAGGATTGCGTGGTGTAACAGGAGTAGGCGAGCTAAGACATGGAAAGCCATGATCGCCTACGTCCTGAAGGGACAAGGCACATAGAAGAAGTCATCAGTTGTTATGGATATAGAGAGGGTTGTAATGGCCTGTTCACAGTGTATTATAGACACCATTTGTTGTATTTGAAGGTATTTGAATGCATCTGTTCTAGTAACAAATAACTGATAACAGTGTTGAGGATTCAGAAAAAGTTGAATGAATCTAATAGTAATTATGAAGGCGTGATCACTAGTGATGGCAACACTATACCTCCATTCATACTTCTACAGGGATTCAGACTCAACATGGAAGACTACATTGAATGCCTTGAGGGGGTAGTGCTGCCCTGAGTCAATCGTACTCTGCACCATGTCATACAATCAGGAAAATCCATCACACCCTGTATATCATTTGTAGATATAAATAGTGAGGAAATAGAAAACAGCACTGCATAATTACTGATAGTTACTATGAAAGGTTTATATCATGATATCACATTAAAAGTCATCTTTCTTCTACCGAGCATCTATAGCTCAGGGGTAGAATCACTGACTGATGTCAATTTGGTTAGATTGCAATCCTGGCTAGAAGTAATCAGATGTCTAAATATACTGATGAGCTGCCAGACGGCAAAACAAGACTGTCTGCGAATGATTATATATATATATATAGTTGACAAATTGCTTAGTGTTCATTAGAACGTGAAAATTATCCAAAATGGAATTTCTAGACATCTACAACAACATTCCTGTCTACATTCACAATATAAAAGAAAATAATGATTGATAACACAACTAACCTATACCAAGAAAAGAACAAAAGTAAACTACAGATTCTCGAGGCAATATTCATTAAAAACCTTAAGCCGTCAATTAATTGAATCAAGTATGAATACTGTAGTAATGTTCTAAAATGTTTATAAAAAAAACAGTTTTTCGTGCTTTAACACATGCATGACCATGACATTACAACATAAAAAAAAATTCCATTTTTGATAATTTTCACATTCTAATGATTGCTAAGCAATTTGTCAACTGTTATATTTGAAGCAAGAACAAAATTTACAGTAACTTTTAGCAACAAAAATGTTCGGTTATTTTTTGTTACAATGACTCACATCCATGAAGATAATCTTAGAAAGAGATTGAAAGTACTTGGGAACATCAAGAAATGAATAATAAAATCATCTGTCAAAGTTACAGCTAATTTCTTACATCTTTTAATTATAATACACAAAAGATTATCCAAGAGCATGAATGTATTTTATTAAAAATAAGCAGACAGAATGTTTGTTATTATATATATATATATATAACTGTAAATTTGTCTTTGAACACATCTTGAAAAACCCACTGAGTATAAACACGGAGGGGGAAAAAATGGAAACAAAAAAAAGAAACTAACTAAGCACTTGAACATTAGTCAAAGTACTAGTCAAAAGAAAAAAACCCAAGACAAGTAACCTAACATGTAAAGTGCTCAATACATTAATAGAGAAAACAAGTAAGTATCTAACCTAGAGAGCCAACGAACCTACCAAGGTTTTATCAAATTGGATCTTCAGGGAAAGTTGGCCAACTTTCCCTGAAGATCCAATTTGATAAAACCTTGGTAGGTTTGTTGGCTCTCTAGGTTAGCTACTTATATATATATATATATATATATATATATATATTATTAATAAATATATATATTTTCCTATGTTGATGACACGACTAAGAGTTTCATGTTATGCAATCTTCAGGTGCATTTTTCAAACTGAAAGTTTAATAGATTTGTATTGAAGCTCACTCAATGTTCATGGGAGTTAAATCTTGTAAAGTTAGGTTACTACTTATTAATAACAAGAGTAAGGATTTAAATATACCAAGGATACATAAATAAAAATTTTCACATTAAAAATATATTAAGATGCAGGGAGAATAAAATAAAGGTGTGTAACTCATAATTATTAATAGTAATATTTATGAGGAAAAGGAAGAAAGAAAAGAAGGAGGGAAGTAAGGGAGTGAGGAAAAGAGAAATGAAGTATTCAGGATAGTATCTTCAACTTTGTTGATTTAATCACTATATTTCAGCCAATGGGTTCTCAAGCATGCCTCAGGTGAATTTCACATTTGTTATCATCAGTTTTGTTTTCATACAGGAAACTTTTGGCATTCATTGATGAACAGTTAGCATTACTATTGGTTGAAATTTATAAATTCTTTCTGTTAAAAAAGTTTTTCAGAAGTTAGACTTTAATGGATTCCTATATTCAAATAATTTCCAATGAATTCCTATAGCAATGATAATGATGAGATTAACTATTTCCATAGAGAAAATATGTGGCCTTTTTTATCAAAATATCTATTTCCTCTGATCTTAGCAACTTAAGCATAGTGATCTAAATAGTAATAATGAGGATTCTTTTCAATGAATATATAATGAATATGCATACACCTTGGTTCCCCATTACAGTAATGTGATTGGCTGGTGTCAGGCATAAATACAGATGAAGGTGAGGATGCATAGAAGTCTACTAGTCTACCACTGGAGGATTACTACTACTAGAGTTCTAGTACGACTATTGGTCTACGTCTGTTGATTACGCTTACGTCTCAGGATACTGCATACAACGAGTACTGTCCATTACATCTACTTGCTAGATGGTCCTACCAGGTTACATTTGCCAAAATCACTTAGCTACCTCAAATGATATATCCCTTTCTGAGACATATCAAAATAATTCAAGGAATAATAACAACATTGTGTCTAGTAACTTCAAATGAAAATAAAACACCTTACCAATGAATAATTAGTACTTAAAACAAGAGCAATAGATAATGCCAGTTCAAAAGAACAACAAAATAGCCAAAAAATCACAGCAATTGCATTGCATTATCAAAATTCAATAATAAAAAAACAAAGATGATGAGAAGCAAAATTAATATCTTTTTTTACATATTCACCTCCTTGCATATGGTAAATTCAAAAGACTAATAAAAAGATATTCACATTTTTTTTCTAGATGTCAATAAGAAAATGATTAAAGAAAAAGTCAAAGAAAATGAATTGAAGGAATATAGCTATCAACCCCCCACCCCAAAATGTTAATTTCAATGAGAGTTTAGTAGATTTTTTTTTAATCTCCGAAAAAGAAAAGTTTCATTTCTTATACATTCTACTCATGGAATTCATAAAAATTAGAGAAAAAAAGAAATTAAAAAACACATACAGACTAGAAAGAAAATCTTTGGGAAAAAAAAAAAGAAGTTTTTTTCCCCCCTGTCAAAGCCACTTAATGATCTGATCAACTTACTTTTTTAAGAAATTTAGTAAATGTTAAATGAGAAATTTTCAACTATAATTTACTTTCAAAAGGTTAAGAAAAAAGCATCATTCCACAATGACTTCATTGTATATCATGGAATCTCTTTAAAGACAATATTTTAGAAATTTAAAACAAAGACAATTTAAAAAAAAGATAGCTAATTAAAGAGGAAAACTGGTTTTATTTTAAGGAGATCATTCATGTGTTTGTTATTTACCAAACTTAGATTAAGTTTCTGCTGCAATGAACTTAGCTCACTAGTGCCCCATATATATGAATTTACTCAAGCCACAAGATTAGCAACTAAGTCCCACCCTTTCACTGTGAAACCAATAAAATGTAAACACAAATCCTACTCCAGCAGCTTCTTTTCTCAAAACTTCCCGCCTGTGGAATTCCCTTCCATTTACTTGCTTCTCCAACAGCTACAATCTCCAAGAATTGAAATGTAAAGTCAATAGTCATCTCTTATCTCACAAACTTTCATCCTCTCTCTCATCCTCCTTTCTCCATCCACTCCACTTTTATCAGTATTCTCATCCTTCTCTTACTCACATCCTGACACCCCCTATAACCTGTCACTCTTTCTCATAACTTTCCTCCAATGTAACCCCCTGCACAACAGTGGCAGTAAAATGCCTTGCTTGGGGACGATATGATTATATAAAAAAAGAAAAAAGTCTGACAAGAATGAAGCACCCAATAAGGATTGAACTCACTATTCTAGAATAATGAGACAAGCTTGCTCAGAGCACAATAAGGCACTCATGCAGGATGCCTTTGTTGATAATTTTGCTGAAAGCATTTACACTTGTTATGTCCTAATTTGGAGAAAAGTCCTTTTCAACAGGTGACCAAAGACTTCAACTATGTTATCAGAAAGCATTCACAGGAGAAAAATAGTCTGGCAAACTCAAAAGTCACTCTTACAGAGTACATGCCTTAATAATATACAGTCAAAACATTTAATAAGCACAAGAATCAACACAATTAGAGCTTCATATATCATACAAAATTCAAAAGACAAACTTTCAAATTTTTATTTAGTCTTAGAACTTGGTTAAATGAGTAGAACAGAGGTTTTGAGGCCCAAATTCCAAATGGTCCCCAGTCACTGCAAATATTAATCCAAAGAATTACTTGTAGACTATTAAAAAAAAAGATGTGTGTGTGTGTGTGTGTGTGTGAGAAAATTGCATGTTAAAGTTGAAAAAATAAAAAATGCAATGAATTCAATAATGAAAGATTGATAAAGGTTATAAAATGTCAACAATCTTATATTAATATGTAAAATAGCAGAACAATTACAGTCTGGGGGATATGTGTAAATCTAATATATAATTCTATGGCCTGTAATTTTAATTTATATTTAGAAATAAAATTTTTTTACAACTTGTTTGCCTAATAAAACCTGACACTTCCCAAATAAGTTAATATTCATATTTCTAATAACAACAGATATTTTACATGATATTGCTCATACAAATCAGCCCCATAAGTGCCATACATGATACACACTTGAGTGAACATGTCTTGAAAAAGATATTAAAGATAGGTCAGAAAATTTTCCTGCAGTAGGTTGCCATTACTTTCTCAGACTGGTTGCCGATCAAAGTTTAAGAACCCAATCTGTCCTGCTATTTAACCCATAGCTGGATGGAGAAGATCCGGATTAATACCTTTCTCAAGGGTTATTTGTATGTAAGTGAATGTAATGAATTCAACTGGAATTCAAACTCAGCTCTTCAATTTCTCATTCCGAGCCCATATCCACTGCACACCAATGCACATACGCTTATACAAATATATAAAGAAAATTGTACTAAGATTGGTTTGGTTAATACCAGTTTTACTGTGAAAAATGTTGACTTGCATAATAAAAGCTAACACAGCCAGTTGCTTAACAATTCTCTCTGGTGATGGAATTATAGAATTATACATTCTTCTGTGTTCCCATATGGAACTAATTGTTATGCTAGGCTTGCTGATTGGATTACTCATCTGTTGTAATTGAATAATGAAAATAGATATTTGACAAGTTAAGAGCAGAGAAAGAATTTGTCCCTTTTGTAGAGTTCAACTCAGAGATCAGAGGGAATATTAGGTGCACAAAGTTTTGAGTTAAAAACAAAACAAAACAAGTATCTAAACATTTGTTCAGTATAGTATCTACTTTTCTTAAAAAAAGCAACTCAATGTATATGTAAATACAAAAAACAGTTTCAAATCTATTGATGAAATATTGTTTTTCATGGCTATGTTACACTGAATAAAATGTTGTTTTCACTAATTAAGAGAAAAAGAAAAAAAATGTTTTTCCATTTTTAAAATAACAATTTGATTAACGAAAAGGGCAAAATGAGCAGGTGGTGAACAGTTGATTAATAAACAATTAAAAGTTTTATTTTTTCCTCCGAAATTATATTTTTAAACATTTGGGCATCAAAACAAAAATTATCAAAATAGACTTTTTTCTGATTATCATATTCATCATTTTTCAATTTTTATGATTTCTGTTATGAAAGAAAATTACCCATCTAGTTTTAACACAAGAAAGTCAAATAGTGGAATCCAATTGTACTTCTTGCCAATTTAATTTACAAGTACATTAAATGCCCATTACATTTGGGCAGAGATCATGAAAGAAACTAAAACCCAAGGCAAACAAGAAAAATAGATTTCTAGCTGAAATTTATGGCCTTTTCAAATGTCTAATAATAAAAACACTAAAAGCAATAACATTAGAATGATGTAAGCTAAAAAAAAAAAAAACTCAAATAGTTGTTTGAAATAAGGAGAAAATGAAAATAAAAATTACTGAGAAAATTTTCTTATCTCTTAAATAATAGCTGAGATATGGCCCAGTGGTTGACTACAAGTGAAGAGGTTTAGATTCATCTGAGTGTTGAATGAGAAATCCTTGTAAAGTGAAAATCATTCAAGATGGAGGAAGATATCTCAGAGAAATTGGGATTCTTTCACTAAAGCAAGAAGAAAAATCAAATCAGCAAACTCTTGTTGAATTGATTGATCATTTTCATCAAATATATTTGGCATGAGAAGTTCAAAAATATTGTTTTTCTCTTTAGAAACATAGCAAACATAGGTATATTTGTCTGTAGCACTGTGACATGGTGTAATGGTTAACAAGCTTGTCTTGCTAGAAAGATTATGACTATGTAGTGAATCTGACCTTCACTGGGTGCCCCTTACTTTCGGTCTTGGGCCACATCTAAGCTCCATAAGGATTTCATCTGATGGTTGTTTTATCAGAAAAGTTGTGTTTACAGAAAAAAGAATCCCAAAACGTTGTTAATATGAGAAATTAACTTTTTAATGTTTTCTTCTTTGTTGGCTTTAATATTCCCTTGATAATATGTAAATTCAATTAAAAAAGATTCTTTCCATGAACCACTGTTCCCAAGAGGATTTTTCTCAATCACTACAATCTTAACCTGTTCAAGTCTCGGATTAACCTTTATACTCCCCACATATCTGCATAAACTATTTTTTTTCTTTACTTTTTCTGTGACTCTCTACTTTGAGTGGTTCCTGAGATTTGTACAGAGTGAACGTCATTGTAAAAAAGACATTTGAAAAAGTATTGTTATATTACCCATTATTGGATGGATTTTTCTAACCATTATCTTTATTCTTGTTGTTTTAATAACAACTTTTTGCTTATATTTTAACCTTTATGAATTACCTTATCAGTGATCTGATGGAGTATAACTTCCTCTACCTATTTACATTTAAGATTGTAGTATTATGGAGTTAGGCTTTGTACAAATACTTGTAGACTCCTAAATACCTCAACTTTGCCCACTGCCATATTGTAGCTTTCCTGTGATATTTCTACAAATACTTTCACAGTAATTGTTTAAGTACTTGCTTGGTGGTAAGATCTCATCTTGCCACTACTGTTAAAATGACTAGACATAAAACTGTGAGTTTTATGCTAACAGTTTCTTCCCTAGATCTCACTTGTGTAAATATTCTGAATTCTTGCTTTCCAGTCAAATTTGATCTTCAAAAATTCAAATGCAATGTCAATCATTATCTTCTACCTTATTAATTCTTAATTTTTTATTATCCTCTCTTCTGAATATTTTTCTTCTATTCTGTCACACTAGGTAATCCCCTGTGTCATAGTGACTTTATTGCCTTGCTTGGAGATGAAATGATTTTAAAAAGAAAATGTCTGGATGGGGGAAGATGGGTGACCTTATATTTCATCAAATACTGCATGTTATAACTGGTTTCTTGAACAATCCAAACAGTATTGTTTTCCCTTTCTCCTTCACTAAAATAAACATGAAATCCCAACAGAATCAATTATATTAAGGTCTTGTTTTAACAGATGTGTTGGTCATAAGAAAAAGTTAAAATTTAAAAATCTGTTTTCTTCTTAAAACATGAAACAGTTCACAATAATAAGGTTGAAGTTTTTTTAAATAGCCTAACACTGACCCCTGACATGAGAGGCCTGAAATCTTAAGATTTGTTTTTTGTGGTCTAGTTTCAATATCAGGTTAAAATTTCAGTTATTTATAGATTTATTATTTGATAAAAATCATACATGTATTGTTTTGTTTTTTTGGATGTGCATAGTGGGGCAGTGTATATTGGCTCAGAATGTGAAATTAGAGAGCCAAATTTAAATTTCAGTTGAATTTGTTGCATTCACTTACATACAAATACCCTTGGAAAAAGTATTAATCTGGATCTTCTCCCTCCAGCTATGGGTTAAATAGCAGAACAAATTAGATTCTATAACCTTGGTTGGTAACCAGTCTACTGCAGAAAGAAATGGCAACCATCTGTGGAAAAATCTTCTAACCAGTCAATCATGTCTCTTTCAAGACATGATCATCTAAGCATGTATCATGTATGGCACATAATTGATTTATTATTTCTTCTGTTGCTGAATAGTAATGATCCTATGATTACTATTTAATAGCAATGATCCTATGATTAACACAGAACAAGCAGTGATCCTATGATTAACACAGAACAGAAGTGATCCTATGATTAACACAGAACAGAAGTGATCCTATGATTAACACAGAACAGAAGTGATCCTATGATTAACACAGAACAGAAGTGATCCTATGATTAACACTGAACAGCAGTGATCCTATGATTAACACAGAACAGCAGTGATCCTATGATTAACACAGAACAGCAGTGATCCTATGATTAACACTGAACAGCAGTGATCCTATGATTAACACAAAACAGCAGTGATCCTATGATTAACACAGAACAGCAGTGATCCTATGATTAACACAGAACAGCAGTGATCCTATGATTAACACAGAACAGCAGTGATCCTATGATTAACACTGAACAGCAGTGATCCTATGATTAACACAGAACAGCAGTGATCCTATGATTAACACAGAACAGCAGTGATCCTGTGATTAACACTGAACAGCAGTGATCCTGTGATTAACACAGAACAGCAGTGATCCTGTGATTAACACAGAACAGCAGTGATCCTGTGATTAACACTGAACAGCAGTGATCCTGTGATTAACACTGAACAGCAGTGATCCTATGATTAACACTGAACAGCAGTGATCCTATGATTAACACTGAACAGCAGTGATCCTATGATTAACACTGAACAGCAGTGATCCTATGATTAACACAGAACAGCAGTGATCCTATGATTAACACTGAACAGCAGTGATCCTATGATTAACACAGAACAGCAGTGATCCTATGATTAACACAGAACAGCAGTGATCCTATGATTAACACAGAACAGCAGTGATCCTATGATTAACACTGAACAGCAGTGATCCTATGATTAACACAGAACAGCAGTGATCCTATGATTAACACAGAACAGCAGTGATCCTATGATTAACACTGAACAGCAGTGATCCTATGATTAACACTGAACAGCAGTGATCCTATGATTAACACTGAACAGCAGTGATCCTATGATTAACACAGAACAGCGGTGATCTTGTGATTAACACTGAACAGTGGTGATCCTGTGATTAACACTGAACAGCAGTGATCCTGTGATTAACACAGAACAGCAGTGATCCTATGATTAACACTGAACAGCAGTGATCCTATGATTAACACAGAACAGCAGTGATCCTATGATTAACACAGAACAGCAGTGATCCTATGATTAACACTGAACAGCAGTGATCCTGTGATTAACACTGAACAGCAGTGATCCTATGATTAACACTGAACAGCAGTGATACTATGATTAACACAGAACAGCAGTGATCCTATGATTAACACTGAACAGCAGTGATCCTATGATTACTACTATCAACGCTAATGATATATTCCTACCACTTTACCATATAACCCAAAACAGTCTAAAAAGATGGAACTCAAAGAGAGATGAGTTACATTATTGAGATTATCACTGAAGCTAGTAGATGATTTATGTGAGGCTACCAATCAAGAGAAGGAAAATAAAAGTCAAGTTCAGGTGAATTCACAATTGAAGATGAAGCAGAAAGTCAACAATGCAGTTTGGTGAAGAATAGTAGCTCAGAATAGGACTTGAGATGGTGAGTTGCTAAAATGCAGACCTAGATTTACACAATTCGTAATATTAATCAGATATAGCATTCAACGATATGTGGGAGGATTAAAATTCATAATCTAGATTTAGTTCTATCAATGTAAGACTTGTTAAAAAATCGAGACATAGAATAATGAAATGAAAATAGAACTATTCTGAACAAGAGAAATGCAAACATAATTTTCACCTTACAGACTTTCCATTGTCATTTCATATTCTATTATTCTGACCTCGTTCTCAAATGAAAAACTGTGCTCTGTTCATATTTGCAAAGGCTTAACATTTGAAGCCAATTATCAATGATGACCTGATAGTAAACAGAATGAGTGCATATATGTGGGCATACATGTACATATAATTACCATATACATATATTATTTTGTGCACTGCTATTCTGCATTGAGCATTGTTCCATTAACTCCTGTGTATAATTGTGTGTATATATATATATATGAAAAAGAGATTGCTGCCCAAGTATATATATATATATATATATACATGAAAAAGAGATTGCTGCCCAAGTATATATATATATATATATATATATATATATACTTGGGCAGCAATCTCTTTTTCATGTATATATATATATATATATATATATATATATATATATACTTGGGCAGCAATCTCTTTTTCATGCAGGTTTCATTAAAAATGTCAGACAAGGTGTAATGGTTTAGTTTTTTATGTTATTTTACATGTGATTTTATGATTTTTTTCTTTTGAGGACATAAACTATATAAAAATCGTCTAAATGATTTGTTTATCTGAGCGCTTTCAGTTATACATTTAGCCATTTTTAAGGATGAATGTTATTTTACATGTAACAGAACGTATACGGTGTTATATATGATATAGAATAGTGGTATGTTTTATGTACCGAACACAGTAAGCATGTTCTTAACATGTTCATAGTTGATGTTACTGAGTGTTGGGTTTTTCTTTTTGATCAATAAATCCTCCATTATTTTTTGTCTTTTTTTTTTTGCATGTGGATGATGATATAATATTTGTGTTTTCAACAAGTATATTCCATATATGGTTTAGATTGAATTGAGCTTTGTTAAGAGAGATGTAGCATGAATCTATGAGTCAGTTTCATAGTCCTTTGACCGATATAATTATTTATGAAATTAAAATCCAAGCCTAAAAAATTTGTAAAAAAAATTGGTTTGATGGTTTGAATATTTTTTCAAATATTCATGAAAGAAATTATCACCAATAGATTTATAAATTTGTTCAATTCATTTTCACTATATAACAAAACTTGCATAAAAGAGGGATTGCTACCTAAATACACAATATATATATATATGTATATTTATATATATTGTGTATTTAGGCAGCAATCCTTCTTTTATGCAAGTTTTGTTAAAAATTATAGACAAGGCGATGTGGTTAAGTTTTTATAAAATTTTTCATGCGATCTTATAAGTTTTTCTTTTCAGTACATAAATTATATAAAAATTGTACAAATGTTTTATTTATGTAAGCACTTTCGGCTATACTTTTAGCTATTATCAAGGATGAATTTATTTAACTTTTAACTGAATATATAGATTGTTTTATGCATGTATCTAGAGTTACAGGAATATTTTATTTTCCAAACATAGTCAGCATATTAAGGCAGTGTTCATACTTCATAGAGTGGTGGCTTTTTCTTTTTTATTGATATTGCTTCCATTATTTTTAGCATGTGGATGACGCTATTATATTTATATTACTGATGAGAATGTTACAGATAGAGATTAGTAGGTTGTCATGTTTATTTAAATGAGACCTAATAGAGCTATGCTCAGAGAGATGTAATGTGTGTCTTCTTGTTAAACATGTAGCATATCCAATTTAATTAATTACAAAATTGGATTGTTCTCTCCATCAATCCAAATTTGACATTTTGTATTTTTAATTTCACACATTTGCCTTGTTTTTTTTTATTTAGTTGACTACACAGTATAGTAGGGTCAATTGGGCACTATTAGAGAGAAAAAAAAACACCATAATGTAATTCACTTTGCCAGAAATTTGAAAATGGCATGATGTACTGCTTGACATTCATGATGGATGTTCCAAAGCAAACACTAGAGAGTGTTTGGGTGTCAATCTGAGGACAATGCAGATGATATGGAAAGAGTTGGATGAGTTTAATGGTGATTACATAAGTGTTTGGAGTGATCACTAATGATAGTGATGTTATGCTTTCATTCATCTTCCAACAGGGCCTCAGTCTTAACACAAAGACTTACATCAGGTGGATTGTGGAGGTAATGTTGCTGCTGGGAGATCCTATATCTGCCAACAGCACTCTCCAACATTCCACACAAACAAGGGAACCCAGATATAACTGTCAGATAATTTCTGCAACCATATCACCTCTAATATCTCACCACCATCCCCTTTATTATTACGTGTGGGGTACAGACCAACAAAGCTCATTGTAAAACTAAAGATTAACTGAAGGTAAGGATTATGGTAGCATTCACTAATTTAAATAAGGGGACATTCTTGAAGAGATGCAGGAGATTCTGAAGTTGTTAGGAGGTCATTGTTGAAGCCAATGGAGATTTTATTGAATAAATTTACTCTTTAGTAACTCAAAATATTTTGTGTAATTTAGGTAAATATATCTATTAAGATGAATTGTGTTATTTTCAGTTTTGTGCAATTTAGACAACAATTTGTCCATCACACCCTGTTGTGTGTATGTGTGTGTATTTATAATAATAATTTAAAATTAATGAGAGCATTATTATTAAAAAAAGGAAAAGTCAAGCCTCACTAGCATCAATTATGCACATAGCCATAATATGCTTACCATGTTTGAAAAATAAAACATTTCTATTATAAATATATACATAAAAGAATCCATTACATTCAGTAAAAATAAAAATAAAATCATCCTTGATAATGGCTGAAAGTATAGCAAAATAGCGCTCAAACATACAAAACCTTTCTACCAGGAAAAAAAATAAGAACACAAGAAAAAAATAAAAAACTTTACCACTGACTGGTCAGTCGTTTTCAATAAACTTGAACATATGTGTGTGTGTGTGTGTGTGTGTGTGTGTGTGTGTGTGCATACACATACAGCGGTCATTTTATCATATATATTTCCTTTTACTTTGCAACTAAGGAAAGGATCATTGAATTCACATTAACTCAATGATCCCAACCTAAGTTGACCAAACGAGAAAAAACTCATCTGTTCCAATGGGTTTGTCACTAAGGGACAAGTTTACACTTGATGGCTATTTCAGGTATACGACAATGCCTAATGGCTTTGTATCAACCAACTTCAAATAGATTTTATGTCAGTTTTATGACATTTTAATGCATTTTTTAAATGTTTGTACAGTACAGTTGTGTACCAAAAAGTAAACATAATAAATAAATTTGAAAATCATCTCCATGTTCTGTACATTAATTTGGTTCATGGACAGCAAAGACAAGTAATTCTTTTCATCTTTCAATATATTTATTTTGATTCATTTTGAAGAAAGAGACAACAATTGTGATCTGAAGAAGGCTGTCTGTTTCCACTGCTCTTAAGCAACCCCCCCCACTTGACAAGTGAGGTCACCAAGAGACTGATGAGGATGATAATAATGACAATGAGTGAAATTAATTGCTTATTCACTCCTTACTAATTAAGTTTTCATTGAATCATTTATTTTTAGATACATTTTGGATTCTATATTTGGCGTGCTTAATGAAACTTGAATAATATGTTAGAAAAAATTTGATTTTTATCAAGCATATCACTAATGCAAAAATGTATAGAAAATTTTTGGTTAATGGTTAAGTCTTTTTCAGATTGGATGACACCAATTTTATTGTGTTTCTGTAATTTTGACAATGGTCAAAATTCCAAAGTTAAAAGGAAAGAGACTTTGTAGATTCCACTCAAATTAAAAACAAAATAAAATTTCCAAAACAAAGTAGAAAAAAGTGATTTAGCAAATTAAGAAAAATTAATTTTTTTAATCATTTCACTCCAAGTAAGATAATAAAATCCCTAAGATGCAAGGGGTTACTGAATGTGAGAGAAAATGTTGGGGGGAAAAAACACTTAAGGAATGAGAACAATAAAATAAGAATTACGACAGAATAATAGTGACTAACATTGCATTTAAATTTTTGAGAGAACTGACTCCCAAGAGAATGCTTCCCTGATCACTACAATCTTAACCTGTTCAATTCTAGGGTTAACTGTTATCTTCACCAAATATCTGCATAGACTATGCCTCTTGTTCTGTAAGCATCTACCTCAAGTGGCTCCCAGGCCTTGTATAGTGTGAATATCATTGCTAAAAAGAAAAAAAAAGTTGACTGGTAAGCAAGAAGGTGAAAGAGTTCCACAGACAAGAAGTGAGAAAGAAAAAAAACCATTAATATAGAACATACAGTTACATCTGGACATTTCCATTTCATTTTCACACTCTTGAAGACAAATGTAAGGCAAGATTAGAATTAAGTAGCTATATCTAAGTAACATGAGATACACTCTATTAGGTTACACATTACTAATATTAAAGAAAAAACATCATGCTTGTTGTCAGGAGTTGTACAGTGCTTTCTACTTTATTAAAAAAATTTAAAGATTAAAGTTGACTGGGAAGCAAGAAGCCAGAAGAGAGTTCCACAAGTCTGAGAGAAGAAACTGTTAATTTTAACTGCAAAATGATGAGAACTAGCTGCTAGTCTAGTAATTAAACACAATATTAGAAACCAACATCAACAAATATGAGTCAGATTAGCAAAGTGCCTAATTTTCGTGCTCAAGAAGCAAAATCACAATGAACTCCAAAGACAGTTTGCAAGTCATTACAGGATATTTTTTTAACCTTTAGCACACCCTGCATTATTAATATTACTTCCCTTTTCATTGCATTCTTTTCCCAATTGCAATATCTTTTTTGTTGAATAAAAGTAATTTTCTGTTTCTACAGTAGGTTATGGCAACACAACTATGAAATTCAAACACACTGTTGTTTAGGGATCAGTATCATCTTCAGAGGCTGTGCGTTGTGGTACAGTGGATATCAGCTCGGAAGGAGAAACCGTGGAGCCAAGTTCGAATTCCAGTTGAATCCATTGTATTCACTTACACACAAATACCCTTGGGAAAGGTATTAATCTGTCTCTTCCTTCCAGTTATGGGTTAAATAGCAGGACAGATTAGGTTCTGTAGCCTTGGTCGGCAACCAGTCTACCGCAGAAAGCAATGGCAACCTACTGCGGGATAATCTTCTGCCCAGTCAGTGATGTCTCTTTCGAGACATGATCGCCCAAGCGTGTATCACGTATGGCACTTAACTGACTGACTGACTGATCATCTTCAGTTGTATGATGAACTTTTTTTCTTTTTTTTACAGTGAATGAAGTCACATGCAGATTGGTAAAGGTTAACAACTTATTATACATGTCATCAAAAACCTGAAGCTACTTTAGATTGTAATAACAAACTCAAAGCTAATATTTGCTTTTAAATAAACGTTTACTGAAAATTTTCAGTAAAGATAAAAACATGAATTTGACAAAACAATTACAAGTTTAAATAAAAAGAAAACAATTGAAAGCAAGTCTCAACCATTCAATATCGGAAATAAAATATTCTTTAATTGTATTTGTTGGGTGTGAAAGGCTGATTTATTTAAAAACGCAATTGTTATTCTTTTTTATCATTTCTTTGTAATACAACAGAATAACAGTTATTGTCTATGGTATAATGAAGTGGCAGCAACAGAGTGGATCAATATAATGTTATCAATTCTTAGCACTCAAGTAATGAAATACATGGAGTGAAGGGTGAGGGAGATATGAACGACCCCACCCACATGAACCCATTTCTATCAGACTGCAATCTCTCTTAACCCTTTCACTTCAGTGAATATTTTATTTTTGTACCGAGTAAAATGAAAGAAACAAACCTGATTACTTTTCAAGTTAAATATAAAGGAACAAGTCATTTCAAAATGAACTAGTCAAGAATTTTGGTTGGATGAGGTATATGTAAAAGTATGACATTTCACAGATTGATTTTTATAAGGGGTTACAATTGCTTTTTAAAAGGTCAGGTTGATTGATTAGCTGATTGGTTTTCTATGGCTTATAAACAGTTTGCAGGCTATTTGCTTTCAGGAAATATGTTTACATACTAAGAATATTTTCTTTTTGATATAATAATGGTTTACTGATATAAGTCTTACTAATTAGGGGAGAAGATATGTAAAAGGCAAGGGAGAAATATCAAAATAAAGATTGGAAAAAAAATTTAAATTGAAAGAAACTTATTTCTTATTTAAATTATTCCCACTGCTAATCAAATCTATGTTTGGATTTTGGTCAAATTTATTCATCTCTTCTTCTATGTGTCATGTCCACTCAGGACATTAGCAATCATGGTTCCCTGCAATTTCATGTTCTTTGTAGCACTTAATGAATTTTGTCTTATTTTTTATCTCCAAAACTCTGTTCTACCATCCATTTACACAAGCTTGCTAGGTAGGTTACATGTTTTCCTGTACAACTGCAATCAATCTGTTCTGTGTGTATCATGTTTTCCAAGCCCTCTTTCTTCATTGTGTGCTCTGGAAATTTTAAGTATCTTTCATGGGGAAATCATGTGAAAGGACTTTTAAAAATCATTTCAAATTCCTTTTGAAGGAATGATTTCATTTAGATTGTTCTAAGCATTCATCCAGTACATGTTTAGTTCGTTCAACTTAGCTTTTTTGTTATATATACGACACTTTTTCATTTTAGATGATGCTAGTTATTCTTTCAGCTGTGTATTTGACTGCTGAGTCAGAACAGAGATATTTCAACAACAATATAACTTTTTTATTTATTGTGATTATCTATCATTGCATGATAATTACTGAGCTCAACCCACAGGCCTAAAATCACAAACTTAAGAATTTAGATCCTTACTATATACTCTACTATTGTAGCTTTGCACCAGACATGACTGAGCTTAGTAAATAACCAACAACATAAGTGAGAACTCACTTTTGGTTCATCTGATATATAATTAATGAGTAATGACAATAAATTACATCCAGCAGAAGGGCCTCTAATTGGGGGATTGGAGATTTTGAGGAGCATGGAACCAACTTGTAACCGCTGTTGTTCTTAGGTCCGCTCTGACTCAGGGTGCTAACACCTGTTAAAGTCATAGCTATGGAAAAATAGTGAAAGCCCAAACAAACCAAAAAATATTATGAAAGTATAAAAATGCATGTTTATAGTAAAAATACCAGCAATATATTTTTATATAAAAAAACCCAACAATATATATTTATAGTAGAATTACCAACAATATATTTTATAGCATAATGACCAACAATGCATTTTATGGCAAAATGAAAAATATATTTCATCTATAGTGGAATGCATACAATTGCATTCAAAATATATTTAGTTGAAGCCATAAAATTGTGTTGAAAATATTTAGATTTTGGTATTAAATAACCAACCTGTTGATATACCATCAAACAAGATAAAAAAAAATGCATACCTTTTTATAAAATTAAAACTACTTCATTATTAACCAAGACCTTTTTTTCAAATATACTTTTAAACTATTACAGAGGTAAATTGAAAATATAAAATGCATTTATTGGTTGAATGGTGGGGAATGCTAGAGAATTTCTTTTAAGATAAAGAAAAGACTTGAGTCAGTCGAAATACAGTAGGAAGCTGAGAATGCCATGGACAGAGCATATGAACAAAATGGAAATTTTCAGAAAAGTGGTAAAGTGTAAAGGATCAGAAAGAAACAGATGAAATTAAGAGATAGAAAAATTTTGTTGGAAACAAAGAAAAGAGTATTGAACTATTATGAGAGATTTGTCCTTCTGTATGGCAGCAAATGATAGACAATCTCCTCAAAGATGAAGAAGAGACTTGAAACAACAGAAATGTGGTTCTACAGAAGGATACTAAGGGCCAAACATATGAGCAACAATGAGGTTTTGGAGAGAATGAAACAAAAAGGAAATTTATAATTATCATCAAGAGGCAATTGAAAATTTTGGGATACATAATGAAGAAAAACTTGGAAAATTTGATACTCACAGGACAGATAGAGGGAAAGAGGGACAAAAGAAAGCAGTACATGACATACTTGTTGAGCTTGAGCAAATGGATGGCAGAGCAGAATTTGGCAGAAATAACAAAAAGACAAAATTTGTTAAGATCTACAATGGACAGGAAGATGTGAAGGGCCATGATCACCTACGTCCTGAAAGGACTTCTGCTATCCATTTACATGAGCTCATTAGGTACATTATGCATTGTTTTTTCTCTCTCTCTCTCATGCCTTCAATATAACCCTGTGCATGTCAAGTTTTCCAAGCCCCTTTTCCTCATTATGTGCTTGAGAAATTTCAACTTACTTTCTGATGTTAAGTATAGGATCTCCTTTTTTTCCTCCCATTTTCTCTAAAATATTGTCATTACTCATATGTTCAGTATTCTCAACCTCCTTTTGTAGAACCACATTTCTAATAGTACACGGTTAAATTTTATTCGTAGAAGAATCCTATCTTGACTTCAATTTCCTCAGTTAACCATTGCATTATACTGATTTGTCAAGATATATGCTCATGTAGGTGTGCAAACATTACTGACATGGAAAAATGCAATCAATGAGCAGGGTTCAAATCATGGTAAATTCTGTTTTATTCATTTTGCTGTGACTCTGCCAAGGAGAAGTAAATTCAAACCTAAGGAGGAGTGTTAGAGACACTGACACACTGTGCACTCTCTTTCTGTAATCAATTTAGAAAAGTATGGGTGGTCCAGGACTAGAAGCAAATCATCTGTGTGGATAGTCTGGAGGTTCACCTTTATAGATCAAAGTCAATTGGTGAGTTCATTATGGCAATGCAAATGAGTCAATGGACAAGTAGTTTCATGCACTTCCAACAGCACTGACATGAATGTAAACATGTATAGCCTTGGCTGATACTTGAATTATTAGTAAGTTTTCCAGATTGATAACACTACTCCTGCACATTTCCCTCTATACTAGATAAAATGACAAACAATTATATACTTGAGAATAATAAAATAGAAACAGAAGAAAAAAATTCCATTCACTTTTAAGAAAACTTAAGCACAGGTATGCTATTAAAATAGAATAATATACCATTATACCATTAAAAAAAGAAATCATAAAAAACAATAAATAATACAAAAAAAGAATTTGAAAAAAATTATTTTAACACTAAGTCTTTATTTATTTCTAATAATAATAAATGACTTAAATTCAAATAGAAAATGTCTAATTTGATATGAGTAAGATCTCAAGGAACTGTTTCTAAGTAGCACATGTTGATCCCATTTCATGTCGGTCAACAAATATAACAGAGGCATCAGTCAGCTCTTTATTCTAAATCCGGCTCAATAAATGATCATCAGAAAGAAAGAAGTCTTCTTTTTGTTTTCTTTCTTACAACATCAATGGCCAAGGATGACAAGATATATTACCTCCACTGCAAGTCAAAGGGACCAGGCCAAGTATAATGACTGCATTCCATTTTATATAGTAGAGGAAGGGGATGCAATGAATTCTGGGTAATATGATCTCTGTGGAAGGTTGTCAGAAAGAGAGTAATAAAGTGTGTTGCTTTATGTGACAGTTCAGTCATTGGAACAGAATCAAATACATTTTTATTTATTGATATCAACCAAGCAGGAAAGAATGATGCTTGCAGATTAAATGAAGGTTCATAAAACTTATACTCAAGAGCAGAAATACTACAAAATGTCCGGATCTTATTTTCAGTGTCATTTCAGATACAGTACAAATAAAATTATGACATACAAGAAGAAGTGTACACTATTATGATATATTGTATTATTATTTATACTAATATTATAAAACTGGTTGTTCATACAATTATGTTATCATGGGTAGGATTTTCAATCACTCTGGTGATTACTTATATTGTGACAATCAATTCTGGTGGTCAGGGTGGAAAAATATACACTGATGTTTGTAGTCACTGCTATTTTTTATATTAAAGTTAAGTCAATACAAAGCCTGAGAGCTGTTCAGGGTAGAAGTCTTATTGTTAAAAGCTTCACCTTTGTGGACTGTGGGTAGAAGCATTGCTCCCTATATAGTGGTTTTTCCTAATGCTGATCCCTAAGCTTGCTGTGAGATGCCCAAAGACGCAGAGGAGCCTCCGGTTACCACACAGACACTCCAATGGTTGGCAACCCTACAGAACTTTAGTGGAAACTACATTTTTCGCTTTACCTTGCGGTGCTAGAGTGAAAACATCACTCTTACTCCCCACACATGAGTAAAGTTGATCGTGTGAGAAGAATGGTTCTGTAAGGTGCAATCCAGACACTGGCAAGTCTGCAAGTGTTGCTCATACTGACAATTTGCATGTCAGCACGTGAAATGTAGTTGACAGAAGGTACGTAGTGGAAAGCACGTTGTAACCAAAATGGTTTATTGAGACTGATTATCCCTTGGTCAGCTCCTGACATTAGTTATTGTTTTCAAGCATAGCATTCCATTGCTGTGGAGTATGTGATGCTCTATCAGGTGCAATGGAGAAGACAAGCCTAGCGGGCCGCTCTTCTGTACTTTCGGCAGCCCGTGAAGCTAAAGTAGAGGCACGGTTGCTTAAATTGTGAGCTCTTTGCTGTTCTGTACTTTCAGCCACCTGCGAACGTTTCTTAGCAGTGGCATTCATTAATCACCGAGACCATTGCTGCTCTATACTTTCGGCAGCCCGCGAACATACCTTAGAAAGTGGTGTCCTTTAAGTGTTGAGACTGCTACTCTGTACTTTCAGAAGCCCATGAACGTGCCTTAGAAGTGGCGTCCATTAATTGCTGAGATTGTCGCTGCTCTGTACTTTCGGCAGCCTGTGAACATACCTTAGCAGTGGCATCCATTAAGTGCTGAGACAGTCACTGCTCTGTACTTTCAGAAGCCCTTAAAGCGTCCCTATCAGCAGTAGCTTGAGTGTTAAGCTCAGCCCGTATGGAGTCATCCAACCTGGAGCGCCTATGTTTTTTATGGAAGCAATCACTGAATAACCTCATGGAATGCCTATCATAAGTTTCAGTTGCCCTACATTCTGCTGAATGCAGTGCGTTTTGCGACAATCACACACCACTAACAGAGGGTCTTTCATTGACCCTAGTGTCCCTCATTGCCAATCCTGAAGCGCTTCAGTGCCCAATAAGACATCTTTTTTTGGGTGGCATGGATTTAAAAAGGAATGAACTCACAGAGATGTTTGTGTAATTACATGGCCATTTTGAAGGAATTACAGTGAAATCAGAAGAAATCAAAATGTGTGTATAAGCAACCTTGCAAGTTGTAGACCGGAGTTTTAGACATGTACAGTGAGATACCAATTGTAAAGGTGCAGGATTAGGGTTCCACAAAATGTTAAAAGTGAATATGAAGGTGATGCCCAATCAAACAGCTGTAATTTGAATAGATCAGTTTAGTCAAGCATAATTCAACTGATGTGGCCAATTATGCATTTGATTACAACTCGTGAAGCTAGTTAATGTGTGAACACAGTTTCGTGCAGCACTGTATGTGCGAATTATAATCTGTAAAATTAATGAGTGACAAACCTTGACATCGAAAACCTTAAAAGTTAAGGTGGAATTTAAGTTAAATAGACTAAAAAGCAATAGTTGTTTCCAGTCAAAACAAAACCATAGATTGAAAGAAAATTGAATAAATGTAAGTCAGATTTTGATTTCCAGTATTGATGTCAAATGAGTTTTCCATCGCAAACTGAATTTTGAAGACTAAATATGTCCTCTGAGTAAATGGTATCATGGCTGAGACTAAGAACTATAATTATATCTACTTAGAGCAAAACCTGAAATAAAAGGACTGAAAACCTGATCTTGATCAGATCTAATAGGGGGTATCGATTTCTGATATTGGGGAAAATGAGTCATCGGAAAAGATATACTAATGTTTGAGACTAAAAAATATAATTTTACCCAGTTAGAGCAAATTCTGCAGCAAGAACCATGATAAAAGGACTGAAATCCTGATCTTGATCAGATATTGGGGTATCAATTTCCAATATCAGGGGAAAATTGGGAAAAATAAGTAACCCATGACCTGACCAGAAGCCTAAAGAATATTTGTGTGAAGTTTGGTGGGAATCCAATAAAAATTGTAGATTTGTATAAAAAACATACATACAGACAGACACACACACAAACATCTTACCTTTTATATATACAGATATCAGGGAGATATCAGAAAAATAAGTAGCCCATGACCTGACCGGAAGCCTAAAGAATATTGGTGTGAAGTTTGGTGAGAATCGAATAAAAATTGTGAATTTGCATAAAGGACATACAGACAGACACACACAAATATCTTGCCTTATATATATATAGATGTATAAATATTCTATTTAAAATTTTCTACTTAAAATCATGTAATTTTTAAATATTCAGTGCGGCTTTTTTTCTTATTACCACTTCCTTCATCTTTATCAGAATGGGTTTGTCTCATTATTCTGCCACATTCTCTGACCCACTGCAAAAGGTTTTGTCAAATCTCATACAAAACTTCTTGTAACACCAACGATGAACTGAAAGCAAGGATTATGACAACAAAACAAAGAGACTGTCCAAAAGAGATGCAGCAGATTCTGAAGTCATCTGGAAGTTGTGGTTTAAGCCACTGGTGGTTTTATTGAATAAATTTACTCTTTAGTAATTCAAGATATTTTTGTTTAATTTTGATAAATGTTAAAATGAAATGACAGTGTTATTTTCAGTTTCATGTAACTTAGACAACAATTTGTTCATTACATCCCGTTAATTTATGTGTGTGTGTATGTGTGTGTGTGTGTGTGTCTGTATTTATAATAATAATTTAAAAATGGGGGCATTATTAATCAAAAAAGGAAAAAAAAACAAGACTCATCAATAACATCAACTATGAACATGGAAAGAATGTGCTGTGTTTGGAATATAAAACAATCCTATTCTAGATATATACATAAAAAATTCATTATATTCAGTTAATCTGAGAAGAAAGTCTTTAATAATTTTCTATTTTAAAATAGAGGATGAATGTAGTTTAATAATAAAGATTAGTGTTCCTCAGTTTCATGTAAATTATATCCATATTCAAGAAGAAATGAACTGTATTACAGATTGTCATGTATAATGCCTTTTATTTTATATTATGGCCCATAAGCATCAAAAACAAATATTGGGAGTATGGCAGAAGTATCAGAACCTTTCTGCCAATAACACTTCATTTAAATTCTACAAATAGGAGTTTGGCAAAATAATATCTGACTTAAAAGTGCACACAAAGAAGTATGCTCCTAAAGTATTTTCATACAGAAAAAAATTGCAGCCATTGATATTCAGTTATGTTTCTTGAATATCTATGGAGACCAAACAGTGGATGTGAGCAAAGTTAAGCTGTGAATAATGAGCTTTAGTTATGGCAAGAGCTATGTGTATGGCAAAGAGTATTCTGTGTGGCCTGAACTGTGGTCAACCTACAAAATGTTTGTCATTGGCAAAAATAAAACAGTAATGCTGCTTTATTTAAAAGAAAATAAGGGTCTGGGGGAGGAGAGTAAGAGGACAAATACTGCTTAGAACTACAGAGGGTCGGAAGTTGTGGAGAGCCGTGACTGCACACAAATTGAAGGGACACATCATGTAAAAAAAACTTAGTAATCACAGATTTTCAAGTGCAAAAATGATTGACTCAAGTGGAAAAAAAGGGATATTTTATTATTATCTAACAAAAATTTTTAATTTTTGAAACAAATGCAAATTTAAAATTTAGTTGATTATATATTGGTTTAGATTAGTCTTTGTTTTACATTGTTTTTTTTTTACTTAAATTTTCAGATGATGAAATGATAAAAATAATTACCATATGAAATTAACATTTTTTGATTAGAAGAATTTTAAAATAAAAATTTAAGTAATTAATGTTTAAAAATATAGTCACATCTTTGTTATGGAAATCATTTCCATTGTCTTTAACTAGATCTACGAAAAATGCTTATTCCAATCAAAATTTTCTATTTTGCTAACAGGATCATCAATATGCATTAACATTAATCTGAAGCTTTACATTACTAGGAATTTAATATGAATCCTAATCAATATTTAATGTTTATAAAAGCAATTTATATTTCACAAGTTTCTGTTCAAACAAAACATAGAATATGAAATGAATCCGTCAATCAATACAACAATTATCGGGCATCATATTTTAAGCTTAAGTCAAATGATAATTAACATGAGTTTCAAAACTGCTTCAAAGTTTTTTTATCTATGTAGCAAGAGAATAAGGCCAGATTGACTCACTAAGTGAAAAATGTGAAGGAGACATGACATATTTCTTGATTTTTTGGAGGTATTATACCTTGTAGTGATGCGTGTCTTGCTTGGTTTTCTAAGGTAAACTTCAACACAAAACACCATCTGTCTCCACCAGCATTTTGGCAGGTGGTTAATGCCATTGCATCTAAAGCACTTTCTGACATCACCCTTTCTTTTTCTGATCAAACTCAACACCCTAGCACAGTTTTCAAGACAGTGGTTCAGGTGTCTGCCGAATACCAGTCTATAAATCTGGCACCAGGGTACTGGCAGAATGGAAAAATAAGGATTTGCAGTACATCGTTGAGGCTAGGAATGAACATTACACATTTTGACCACAGTCATTACCTGATCTTGATTGACAACACATAGTGCAACAAGATTCTGCAAATGTTATTTAGCAGTTGGAGGTAAAATAACTTGTGTTTGTCTTGTCTGGCTTTTTAAGTAATGTCAATATAAACTCTTACTCAACACTTTGATGCGAAAAACTTTGACGGTCTACACATAGAAAGCACTTCCCTCCGGCTGAGATAAAAAAAACAACTCTCTCTCTCTCTCAGTCCCAGACCCATGCTGAATATTAACCAAGATCTGCCCAGTGTCATTTGTATGCAAATTTTGTCCATAACATCTACTCTAAGTAGAATGTCCTCTCTCAACAGCCAGTTGTGGAAGAAGACATAACTCCTAGTACTTACTGCACCACATGAAACCAACTCAGGGACTCTTGCCAGGTTGACTCAATCAGATTATATTTGCAATAAAATCTAACTAAATACTGTAAAATCTCTTTTAAAAAAATATTGATAAATAGTTATTGCACTTTATTTCTTAAGTATTTTGTATAGGATGTTTACCTAAAAAGAAAAAAGAACATGTTACTTTTTCAATTCTTTTAAAAGACAGAGTTGCCCAGGGGAAATCAGCTTTATTTCAAATCCATTGAAAAAAAATGTTCCTGAAAATCTGAAATTGTCTAAATTATTTTCTTCACCTCTCAGACTTCACTTACACTCTTCCAATCTCCACAAAATCTTTCATTCTTAATTTCATAAATAAAGTGCTTTTTTATAAAGTAACAAAATCACTGAATCTTTCATTAATTCACTTGATAGTTACAATATCAAGCTGTATTTTTAACTATACGAACATTAATAAATTGCATTACTAAACTAAATAAAGTAATTCTACACTTAGTTGATACCAGAAAAGGGCCAAGTGGGGACACCTTAGTTAAACTGTACTTACAACATCAATTATCCTTCATCTAGGTACCATATATACTTGTGCATAAGCCAACTTCATGTATAATACAACCCCTGAATTTTTTTGCTTGAATTTTAACTCCTACATAAAGAATTTAGCTCCATATAGTACAACTGGTCACTGAAAATGCATTATTTTTTTTAACTTTTCAAAATAAAAAAAAAACTGTCTAGGTATAGTGCTACTGATCACCAAAAAGACATGATTTTTAACCTCTTTCAAAAATGTTTCTTGTGCAACTGACTATTTTTTTACAGAAAAATACTAAAAAATAACTTGCACTATACTCAAGTATATAGGGTAACTCTTTCCCTATGGCAAGAATTCTATAAAGTTGTTTACTAAACTTAGTTTAGTATCCAGAGAAAACAAAATTTATTAGAATAGCAATGATCTTTGAAACTAGATTAATAGATACTACTTAAATGTGAGACACTGAATAGTATATATTAAGAATAGCTTAGTGTAGTACAAGGACACATGTGTTTGGTACCAGATAAGGAGTGAATAATAATTTTAAAAGTTATTGCCCTGCTTATAGCATCAATTGGCTTTCATTAGCTCTTAGTTAGAGTCACTGTATATAACTCCAGTATTAAAGACAGTGTTTCTACTATTATCCTCTTTATTATAATAAAGACTATTGTGTATTTATATATTTCTCTCCTATCATGTTGCAAAGCAAACACTGTTTCAAATATTAAATAATATTAAATAATGCACACTGCCAAAGAAAATAACTTTATTAAACATTTCCTTATCAACATGAGAAATTTTGTTAGTTTAAGACCAGATAAATGTTATTACAAATTAGTAGACATTTTTTGTTTATAGACAAGTTGGACAACAGCAAAAGCAGTTGGATTTAGAATCAAGGATGCATTCTGACAGAGGATTGAAATTATGACATTGAGATCTAAAGACACAATGTCATGACCAAGGATGCATTTCAAAAGCTAACCAGAGTATCTTGAAACAGGAAAATCTCATTGGAAACAAAGAAAAAAAAATGCTGGACTGCTATGTGATATCTGTTCTTCTGTATGTCAGTGAATGTTAAATAATCTTTTCAAAGATGAAGGAGAGGCTCGAGGCAGTAAAAATGTGGTTCTGCAGAAGGATGCTGAGTAACCATGAACTAAGCACATGAGCAATGATGAGGTGTTGGAGAGGATGCAAACAAGAAGAAAACTTATACTTAATATCAGAAAGAGATAGCTGAGATTCCTGGGACACAAAATAAGAAAGGAGGGTCTGGAGAATCTAATACTCACAAGACAGAGGTGAAAAACAGACCATGGAAAGCAATGGGAGACATATTTGACAGGCTTGAGCAAATGAATGGTGGAGTGGAGTTCAAGAGAGACACTGAGAGGAAAAATATTAAGAGTAACAAGGGATAGGAGGCAAGTGAAAGTCTATGATTGCCTACGTTCTGAAGGGACATGGCACATGAAGAAGAAGATTTGATATCTGGCTTCTTTATTTCAAATATGACTGATGGTTTTAAAGATTAAATGTAAAAATGATTGCACTGATCAAATTTCTATTGTTCACAATAGATAAACAAATGTCAGGGCAATAAACAAACAAACATTCTATTTTGATTTTATATAAGAATTAAGTTCAACATTAGCTTTTGTTATTTAACAAATTCAAACTGACAAGTTCAGAAAGAATATATTTTTAGAATTCAGTTATAATTTAATTGATTATAGAATTTTCTTAATTTTTACATGATTTATAAATGAATTGTATAAACACTTTTCTGAATCAATTTTCAATAATATAAAATGTAAATGTTAGAGGCTATTTCTAGAATAATATCAAAAAGTCATCTCAGAAATTTAGACTACCTTCTTTACTATTGTTTTAATTACAGCATTTTGTCTCTCTTTTGACCTCATCAAATCACAGATGCATAAGCTTTTCTTATTTCCTAAAAGTCCAGAGTTTAATCCCTGCCACAATATTATATCATTTCTTAATCTATGTCAAAAGATATATTCATTTTTGAGAGGATTTTATCCAATATGTTGGTTTCAATTCCTACTGTAATGACTGCAAAACACTTTCCCCTCCCCAATTTATAGGCAGAAGCATGCAAATGCATACTAGGATTTCTTCCTAGTCAATAAGATAGTCCTGGTCTATCTTGCCTTGAAGTCAGAACTCTACATTCCCTTGTCCAAACTTGCTTTTGTGTGTCAAGCCCAATTCTTACTTTGTGAAGTTTATACCTTATTAATTTGCTTTCCATATATATATATATATATATAGATATCTTTGCTTGCTTTATATTATTTCTTTCCCTGTTCTTTTCTATTTCTTGTTATTGCAACTGTTTATTGCAAACTTTGTCAGTTCTGTTTGTTGGGCAGTTCTGTCATTTATTTACACCTAACAATGGCTGCTCACTCTACACAATATTATAAATTACTAGTAACATTATTTTTAGTGGGTACATGTGTTTGAACTGCTACTCCTGTTTTTTATTTTATCAAATAGTGAAATTAATAACAACTGGTCTAGATTAAGAATTAATATGAAATACTGTATAGTAATTATAGTAAAAAGAAATATGGCTGTTCGAAGTACCATTTGTACATTGTCTTTTCAATCAAACTCCGTAAGACTACTATGAAACTCTACACAGAAAGCCTGACCACTCGATGTATCAGAGTGTGCAGCCCTTGTGATATTCTCTGATGTTCATTTTATAGAGAGGCTGAGACTTAAAATTTACATAAGCCACAAATTCATCTGTCAAAATAATCAGGCTCAAGTTGTTCTTAAATTGCAGCTTTACGATCAGCCATATGTCAACTCTGTATTCTGGTGAACCACATCACCTTCCACTGCAAAGCCGGGTTGAGCACCCCATGTCCACCAAGGCTGGACTCTTGATCCTATTGATGAGTACAGTAATTGCAGATAGCACTTCATTCAGATGGGGTTTAGGGAGAAAACTTGTACTTAAGTCTCTACCACTTGCTTATTTTTACAGAAGATTTTGGGAATTATATCTCGTTGCACTTGTAGCAGTGCATTCAGGGCTTTCACCTTTCGATTTGTGGTCTTATGCGGTCCTTTATAAAATTGTCACTGTTGCAACAGCAACATGTTCCGGTATCACGTAGACACCTAATGGGAAGCTTCTTTACCCCATCCTGTATCACTTTTGCTACCACAATTGCAGGATCATCCTCCATCACATTGTCCTTCATAATTTTCCACACTTGAGCCAACAGTTGGTCAATAGCTAGTGCATCCATCTGGGTTGAAGCAAGAAAATGCTGCCACACCTACTCTAGCAATACCCTTACAAATGCCCATATCTGTCATTGGTCATTTATTCTCTAGAATAATACTATGAGTTTTTGCAACTCTGCCATATATACACTGGCCAATTCCCTGCAACAAAGCCATTGCCCACTGAGTTGCACATACACCATAATTCCATCCACTGCAAAAATTGTATATAATACTTTCATAATAATTGTTCTGAGGAACTTTCCTCTATAGTACCTAGACTTTATGAATTTAAGTGCAGCACTAGATTGGTGGCAAGGTCTCATCATTTTATAGTTGAAATGGCTAGATTTAACTAAGTTCTATGCTAACAGTTTCTTCTCTAACATATTTTGTTTGTGGAACACTCTTTTGGTTTCTTGCTTTCAAGTCAACTTTGATTTTTAAAAATTAAAATATGTCAGTTTTTATCTCCTATCCTCTTAATTCCTGTTTTTTTATTGTTCAGGGTTCATAATAATGTTTTTCTTTTTCTTATATCCTCTCACACCATGTAACTCCTTGAGTCTTAGTGCCTTTTATTGCCTTTTATTGCCTTGATTGGAGTGAAATAATTTAAAAAAAACTAAAGCACTTTATGAAAATTATCATGAAATAAGATCTAAAGAATATTTCCTAAAAATTGATTAACTTTCAAACAGCATTTTCTTCTCCAGAGCTTCTGAATTGTGTTTTATTAGGATCTGTTTATTAAAATGTTGCTTTTTTTATTAGTCCAACAGAAATAAATGTAAATAATTGCTATAGAAATCGGTTTGTTCTTGCAAGTTTTACCAATTGATATTACAAAAATGTCTATCAATATATCAAACGATAAGAGGAAACAGCAGATGTCAAGCAAACAACAGCTGGTACTTAAATTTATGCCAACATTCACATATAAATATCCTGACTTGTAAATTAATGGATTTTTTTCTTTTTAAAAGTTACAGCCTTCTGATAAGACAACTTAGAAAAGAATGTGCAAATGCACAATGTCAAGCCTGAGTTTTATATTTAAGTGATAGAGGCAGGTTTTATTATTTACATTATTGACTATTTTCCTCATCATTATTGCCATGTTTATGACATTTCGGCTGTTGTATGGACTGGCCTTCTTTAGGTGCTAGGAATTTTGAACCGACCCCTTTATTTCAATCACTGAGGTATATCATTCTCATTCCTTATGCAATGCCACTTCTGGTAACCATGTAGTTATCTCTTTTTAACTTAACTCTTTAAATTATTTGTTCCCACTGCTGTAACCTGGTATTGAACTCACAACTCTTTGGGTCAAGTCACTGAAACTAACCAATGCCTATATCCACTGGGCCATGTGTCCTTGAGGACATCAGTGCATGAATTTCAAAACCATAACAGAAGGGGAGATAGAAAAATCAGGCATAGCTGACCACATATGAAGGGAGAAAGGGGATCACCACCCCCTTTGGGATGAAGTTGAAACACCATTTGAAACTAGGTAAACTTAAAGAATTATTGCATATGCTAGGCTACAAAAATCGCTTAAGCTGGCGAAGCATAGAAATGAATACAATACGGGAACCAGTAATACGAAGTGTTAGAGAAAATAATTAACATCAAAGATTGCAATATGAGTTCTGGTAAAGAAAATGCCAGAGAAAATCATTAGCATCAAAACACTGCAATATGAGCTGTGGTAAAAAAATGGTTACTGAGACATTAGGTTAATAAGTCCCATAAATTCATGGCATTGCACATCAAATGAGAATGATATACCCCAGTAATCAAAATAAAGGGTTCAGTTAAAAATTTCTAGCAACTGAAGAAGGCCAGAGTGTACAACGACCAAAATGTTGTAAACACGGCAATAAAGATGAGGACAATAGTCTGAACAAAGTAAATAATGTAAATACTACCTTCACTTGGATGTATTGGCAGATTAATATAGAACATTTTGTCTGTAACACTATATTCATAACTTGTTCTGACAAAAGAAATATGTAAAAGCAACAGTTTTTGTTTGAAAAGCAAAGAAAAGAAATAATCTTCAAACACAGCTCTACCAATTTAAATAATTTTATTGAGTATAAAAATAATTTTTGTTTTCTTTTAAGCTGAAAGAAGTTATGAAGTTTCTCACAAAGTTAATCTGAAAACTGTTTTCTTCTCTTTACAACAAAAAAGAAATGTGTCAGCATGTGTGAGATTATCACAAGAAAGTGTGTGCAGTGTAAATAATAGATACAGTCCGCAGATTAATATCAGTAAAAGTACAGTTTTGACAACATAAGCAAAAATATATTGTGGTTTTGTCTATTATTGCCAGGGTATTAAACTGTGCAAACTAGTTTATAAAATTACTTTAAAAGCAATGAATAACAAAAGGAACTTTAGCACTCAATAAGTTTTTAAGCAGATGAAATTTGAGAAATCAGTATTGTTTATATCCCAGTTGAAGATATACGATTTAAGTTAAGATATATAGGAAAAAAATCAGATCACAGGAAGTTTAAAAGATAGATTTATTAAATTCAGGAGTTTTATTGGTTAATAAATATATTTCTCAATTGTTAACTTTGAATTTTAGGAAAGAAGGAATTGTTAATCATTTTCCTGGATGTAGGTTTTAATTTTTTTCATACATGACACAGAAATTGTTGTCTGCTTTTTCAAAGCCTTGAACAATGCAACCTTGATGATTGTCAATAAATGCTAATGCAGAAATTTGAATTTGATGTTCATGTGATCCTATTTTTGTTAAAAATTGAGATTTTAGAGATACTACTTAAATACATTTCTTTTTTTCTACAATTTTTAACTGGGCTTTACAAATATAACAAAACTTCAATATATTAATACTACAGATATGATAAATTAATAAATTATTTGAGAACCACCCCGCCCAGTTAGAAAATGTGTCGGCCATTTTTTGGGGGCAGGCAAAGGGTTGTTTATTTCGTCTTTACATGGTCTTTTCTTTAAACTTGCTAGACAAGGTTCTGTAAATTATTTTGGCTTTAAAGGATCCTCTCAATATAAACAGGTTGAGGTATTATTTAGTTATTTATTTTCTTAGCAATGTTGTTCTATTCAAGAACTTAAGGGTAGCTTCTCTTTGACTGTCGGTAGTTTTACCCCCACCCGTCAACCTGGCTATCAGATGCATGCTCTTTCCCTCTTTCTCTCACTCTGTTCTGGCTACTTAGCAGGCAGTTGACCAGCCTACAGTATCTGAAAAAAAGAGTTGAATAGTATTTTGGCATTATTATCTTTCGAAAGTTTCAAAATCTGCAGCAGAGAAATAGACAATGTGCTAACCTGGGATGATAAAAGACTACTCTCACTGTTGCTGTTGACAATGAAGTTAGAAGAAGAATCTTCTAAATTCTCATAATGTGAATGACTGTCATAAACCCAAGAGACGCCTGTTCCCAAAACACCTGAATATTTGTCCAAAAGCCTCCAGTAAAGCAGCTTTGTTGAGGTAGGTTAACCTTCTCTCACCTTTGAACTTCAACTTTTACCATTGATTTTCAACATTTGAACCAGTAACATTTTGAATCAAGAAATTTACAAACTAAGCAAATTTATTTTGTTGCTAAAAAAAGATTTATATGAACTTTATCTCTAAAAGAAAATTGTTAAAATCTCTTCCTTGTGAAGGAAAATATTCACTCTAGTTTTCTTAATGAAAATCGATTTTTTTAAAAGAACTCTTAACCTGCCTTGATAATTTGAGGTGCCAAAGGGAAATTACAATTTGCAGTATTTGCATATTGTGAAAAATATATTTTTCATTGTGTTAAATGTTTGTTCCTCATCAAATTTTGCACCAGAGTAAGAGTCTTGGGTCTTTTCATTGGTGTCATTCTAAATACTCAGGGTAAGAAATTTGATATTATCTCCTCTCGTCCTTTTATGATAGGGTCTGCATGCCAAAGTAGTGAAGAAGCAAGCTCATGAAATAGTTGGTAAATTTGGATGAAAAACCAGTAATGAATCTGGAGAAAAATGAGTTTCATGGCATCCAGCAAAGGCAGTAATCAGCTGTGTATGGGGAGACAACTAGTAAGCTGTCTAACAATCTATCTAAACTTATTTATAAATGGAACTTTGTCTGAGTGTGTGTGTGTGTGTGTGTGTGTGTGTGTCCGTTACCTATAGACTCCGAAACGGCTGAACCGATTTTCTTGAAAATTTACACAGTTGTACTATAAGCATCTTCGAGTGTTCTTAGCTAGGTTTTATGTCGAGGTACCCCTGATAAATATAAAAAATCCTTCATAAAAAAAATTGGGTTATACAAGGAGTGGTTTAATTTTAATCAAATTTGATACACTCATAGACAAAGACATGAGAAATGATATTCAGAAGTTTCAAGGTTGCAGTTCTTACAATAGTGCATAAAATCAATAATATATATAGATCTATATAAAAGGCAAGATGTTTGTGTGTGTGTCTGTTTATCTGCCTGTATGTCTGTATTTTTTCAGCCCTTTTATTTTAGTTTTTGCTTCGGGTTTGGCTCTAAGTAGGTATAATTGTAGTTCTTAGTCTCAGCCATGATACCATTTACTCAACTATTGCTTTTTAGTCTTTCGTGCCAACATCCAAAGAGTCTGAGCTCCAGGACAATGGATTAGTTTTAAAGCTTTCATTACACCCGAGCAACACCGGGCTATACTGCTAGTTTTATATAAATGGATGACAAAACAGGGAGTGAGAGGAACAGTGAAAAGAAAAACCTTAATAAGTGCTAAAAAGGATAGGAAGTTGTGAAGAGACATGATTAACCTACCAAATGACCTTGTGTAAATGGATGGCAAAAGATAAGAAGCTGTGGAGATATATGAAGAGACATAGCACATGGAAAATGGAAATCTTTCTGCTGAATTTGCATTCAAAAGTTTTTGTCAGTTATTCACCACTCTTTCATTTACTCTATGTCAGATTTTATTATGCTAGGCAATATTTTCATGATATTTGGTATTTACCAAGCATTATTTACATCAATTATATTTGCACTAATATCCTTATCTTTATTGGCATTAATGTAACATTTTGGTAGTTGTGTCCTTCATCTTTCTTCAAGGTTCTATTGTTCAAAGCAACCATCAGGGAATTTCAAACCGAACCATTTATTCAATATACAGGATAGATTGCTCTCATTTGACTGTTTATTCTTAGGGATATCTTGTTTTTTCTCGTTACTTCTGCACAGTTATGGTTAGTTTTATTTCTACTGAGTCTGGATGTGTACTACCTAGCACAGGAATCAAATTCACAGTTATTATAACACCAATCCTTCAATCCATTAGCCTACAAGATTAAAGTCTTGATCCATTATTCTTCAAACATAGTCACAGATTAAAGTATTGGTTCGTTCAGACACATGAATTCTTGTTTTTATTTAGGAGTGCTCGTCCTGTTTGCTCAGAGTCTGTGTCTGTACTACCCAGCAGATAGATTGAACCCACACTTATATGCCACCAAATTCATTACCCAACACCTTCATCCTTTTGATTGTACTAAATTTATCAGAGTCTGGCACAAGGTAGCAAAAAGGGGGCATCCAGTGAGGATGAAATTCAGTACACTTGTGAAAAATCTGCAGAATAGAACAATAGAAGTAAGTTAACAGACATGGTAAATAAATTTTCATTTAACATGTGTCATGTTAAAGATTTCCATAGATTTTGTATATTTTTTCAAATAAATAAAACTAAAAACCTTATTAAAAAAAAAAGATGAAATGCATTCTGATAACAAGACACTCCCAAAATATTTTGGCACTGCACACCTGACTTAAAAAATAACAGGTTTCTTACTTTCTAAATTTGTGCACAAAAATATACAATTTATATAATTAAAAATAAATTTACTCTTTCATAAAATACAAAATAAATGTCAACTAATATTAACGTTATAATCTTGCAAAACATTTTAGTTCTTATCAAAAGCTTCATGAATCTGGCCTTTTGCCAGTGATGCCTTTATGGTGATACAAACCGAGCAAAGTGCGGAACCAGATGTTTGCACTCTCACAACCAGAAAGCAAATAACCAAAACTCATCGGTGCGCACCCTGGCTCCGTGCAGATGTTCCGGTAGAAAACTAAAAATTAATTAAATATTAAATTTCAGTTTGTGAGCCTATGCGAAATTTATCGACCAATGGAAAGCCCAGAATCAAATGCGGATGTGAATTCCCAAATGATCTGCTGTGATCCAAAAAGACGAAATAAAAAACCAATACAGAAAGCATCGCCAGACAGACCCAGACAGACAGACAGACAGACACACACAGAGAGATGAGTGTAATTAGTATCTCCCTTGACCGAAGTCAAGCGAATTACTATGCTCGCCGCCCTTCCCTCTCCTTTTCTTCTTCGTTGTCTCTAACTACTTACAGACCAAAGGAGTGGATACATCAAAGACATTCCTTACTTACAATGCTCCCACATACCTAAGCATTAATTCTCTTTTCAGCATTTATTGCCATGAACATTTTAACATCCATTGGACCCATACTTAAAAGATTACTCTAATTGTAAAAACCTTAATTGATATGTATATATATAAAATATTATTTCTCAACTCAATTTGCTTGTCTTATTTTATAACCCCTTTTATAACTTATAGTGGGCTATCTACAACGGGGCCAAATTCTGTTAATTTGCAACAATATACAACTACTCTCCACTAGAACGGATAACCCACTATACCTTTATCCAAAGTACACATACTACATGTGTAGTGATATGTAAATAATTACCTAATTAACGTAGCTAAAGTATAAACAATATAAATTCCTCAGCAGTTGGGGGAGAGCATCTCTCGGTATATAAGATAAATGACTACTGCTGAACTATGAAGGAAAGCACACTTCATACCAACATGACCCATTTTAGTGTTGATACACTGTATGATTGCAAATCAAATACCAAAAATATATCTCTTACATAGAAGAAATAAATTCTCTTTGGTTCAGGATAATGCCAAGCCTCTTTCTAATCTGATGCTAGGATTAACTTGAACTCATTTAAAATCTTGGTAATTTAATCAAATTCTCCATTAAGCCTTTCAATTATAAATGAATTTCTTGTCTTTTTAAAAATTTTTATTATTACATTTAAACTGTTTTTAATATTTTTCATAATTACATTCATTGCATAATTCCATGCAACTCTCAATTCAATGTCCTCTCTTCAGATAACATTGCTTCTTACCAAAGATCGAATGCTCCCACCAAATGAGAATTAGTTTTAAAAAAGAAAAGACCTTTACACAAAAAAAAAAAAACAACACAGTTGCCTGCATGATATTCTTAATATTCATTAATCTGTTATTGGCAAGAGGGACAGAGGAACACAACACACATACTTGATGAGTTTAAGAAAATAGATGGCAGGACAAGGTTTAGAAATCAAAATGGACAGAATTTATTTAGAGCTGGAAGGGAGAGTGGAGATCCATGATTGTCTACATCTTTAGGGGACACAGCACATAAAAACGAAGTTTAGCTTACTATGAAGTGGAACCAAATAAGGGAAATTCTGAAAGAACAAATGTGTTTCTTTGAGCATTCAAGGATGAAGGGACGGACTGCCAAGAAAATTCCTGTTTTAAATCCTGGAGTTGCCTGGAGTTGAGAGTCAATCTTTATGCACAGGTGAAAAATATATATAAATATACAAACCATAAAAATTTCAAAATTATGGACAAGGAAAAAACACACGAGATACAGAGAGAATTTATTTGAAAGTAAATTATTTAACTGTTTTGACCAATGCAAGAACAACTACTTTAAACATGTTGCAACCAATTTCTGCAAGAATTAGTACAAACTAAATTACTAAGGGAACTACTTTTGAATTCCAGTCAATGTTCATTACAATCACTAAAGCAAAAATACCCATGGGGACAGTATGACTCTCTCCTCCCCCCAGATATGGATTAATTATCAGGATAGACTGGGACCCTATAGCCTTGTTTGGCAATTAGTCTAAGTAAAAGAAAACTGAATTTAAACCAACCAGGAAATGGTTAGACTCCATATCAGACTATCTTGCCCAGAAAATACCACTGCAACTACAGCTGCAGTACATATGGTGTGTCTCTGACACTAATGAGATACAGGACTTATAATCATGACATTTGAACTATTGTCCTTCTCTTCGTTTTTATCACAACATTTCAGCCATTGTGATGCCTGACCTTCTATATGTGTCTTTCAATCAGTGACATAGAAGTTATTAGTTCTATCCATGGGTCAGGGAGTACAGAGGAACTGCTAGATAGTTGGGGTGGGTAGCAGTAGAATGAAAACAATCTATACTCCTGCAGATTAAATAAAGTGTTCAGAGTTTGAAATCCCCTGTAGGTTACACAGATGGACAGACATCTAAAAAAGGCCAGAGGGCACAACTATCAAAACATTTATCATCAACATTTACAGACATATGCCCAAGGAAAAACACTAAAGAGAATATCTCTTTTGCTTGTGTATCCTTACTGCTACCAAATATGAAGGATGATGTTATACAAATTTGTTATATTCAATGTATAAATAAATGAGAACTGGCATTGACCCCCCACCCACATAAAATACATTGCCTTTTACTGGATTTAATTTATTTACATTATTCATATGTAAACTAATGTCCTCATCTTTATTGTTGTTATCACTTCATTAAGAGCTTGTTGATCTGAGTAATCTTTAGGAAATTTAAAACTGAACTCTTTATTAAATCTACAGGGTTAGATTGTTCTTGATCCACTGATCAAGTTCATTTTATTACTGCATAGTCATTGCTCCTCCCCAATTTCTATAGAAATGAAGTATACACTGCTCAGTCCAGAAATTGAATTGACTATTAGTATAACACCAAACACATGAATCAACACTTTAATCTACAAACTGAAGAAATTGAAGCCTTAAGCCTAACCTGGCTGCTGGATTTTATTTGTAAGGAAAAAGAGTTACTTTTTCAGTTTCCAATATTCCTCAGGACATTATTTGTGTCCACTCTTTCCACATTGCAAGAAAGGCTTCAGAATTATTCTGGGATCTCCCAAGAACATTTTATTGGCCATAAATGATAGATTGAGATGATATTCAGGGTAAAATCTATCTTTGCAGGTTCACTGATGTTTGTCTTCAAAGTGACTTTAATTGAACTGCTCTGCTAAGTGAAGAGACCTTATGACCTTCCTAACATTAAAATAAAATCAATGATCTTCTATAAATGGTCAGAATAGGAAATATTTCATTTTCAGGTGGCACTGAACTGGTTTGTTTAGAGTCAGCTTCCAATTTAGAAATATAACTGTCTACAGACAAAATTTATTTACTGATTTTTGTTCAATTTTTCTAGCCACACAGTTGAAGTTTTAAAAAAATCCTCCTAGCTACATTTTAACTGTTACCATATTAAATATCCATGAAGATATTCAAATATTTCTTACAGAAAATCTTATTTTACTTGGTTTCATTATAATCATCATCTTCAAAGTTCTGGTCAACATTAATGAGCAAATTCTACCAACATCACAATACATATAGAGTCATGGCAAGTAAGGGAAAATGTTCAAATTTGTTTGATACAAGGCCAAATAGGACTGGGAAAATGCAGCAGATTCAACTAATGATAAATGGAGAGCATTATTTATGTGATGAAAATATGTCAGTACAGATAGAAAAGAGATCTTGGATTACATGTGGATATGTTTACCAACATCAGTTACATGTAGGTTTTTTCTATTAGCAACAGAACAGTTTGGTATGTCTAGGTATAGACCTCACTGAGATTGGTCAACTAGATATGGGCCTCTCTGCAACTGGGTCTTTCTAAGATGTCTCATGGAATTAAAAGTAAGGAAAACCAGCAGTCAGTAGTTGTGATTGATTGGGTTTTTATTTGTTTAACCAGCACATCAACATCACTATGGGTCATAATTGCTGAAACTAGAATTTTTTTTCAGGAAGGTATCAAAACATTTCAAGTGGTTGTGAAGTTTTTTTAAAATTGTTTTAAAAATATCAGAAGCTGTACATTTTGGGAGGATATCAAAACCTAGGTTGTATGGTTCAAAGTTCAAGCTCTGTTTTCTATAAAAGTTGGAAGTATTTTGTTTTATTCAGATATGTTATTATTTAGGCAGAAGGTACATTTTTGAAGAGCATGTTAAGATTTTGTGCTTGTTAATAGTTGCTATGTAATTTTTGTGCTTCTTGCATTCTATCAAGATATGCCTGATGGTGAGAAATTGGTTGTAGTGAGTACACGAAGGTGGAGTTTCTGCTTTGAGCATGTGTGCCCTTGTCAGATGAGTATGTCCAATTCTTATTCAGTTGAGCCCTGTGTCTTATATACAGTCAGCCAATGGCTCTATATTATTCTTTCTTATTTTCAACTGATGTTCATATAGTTTATTGTTTGGGGAAAATGTTCCAAATTGCTTGCCATTTTCTTTTGATGTGTTTGTAATTTTGTTTTTATAATCTATATATGGGTGTTTGATGTTTGTTATTTTCATTTTTGTTGCCATTTTTGGCTGTGTGCCAGCTTCATGATTTCCCTTGAAGCCTATGTCAATAGGAATTCAAGCCAATATTATTGTTTTGTGCTTTAACTGATGACAAATTTCTAGGATTTCTTGAATATAAGGATGATTTATGTTCTTTTCTTTTATTACTGTTAAACAAGATCGGAAGTGTGAGAATATTATAAACTTTCTATCTCTCAAATTTTCTATAATTTTAGTGTCATTTTAATGGCTTTTAGTTCAGCTGTATAGATAGATGCATTATTTGGTAGCCTGATTTGTTTATAAATTTGTTTGTGGCTGCTGTGGATTTTTATCCATCTGTGTAGAATGATTTATAGTCACAATATTTTTCTATAATTCTCAGTACATGCTTTTGTTGATTGTTTTTATCTTCATGCCAATGTTAGGCTTGGAGATTGTTCATAGAGGTAACTTATTTACTGTGACTGGTGTTACATTACCCGAATCTTTGTTTATTTGTTCTAGTGCTTCATTAATTTGAAGCCCAACTGAAGGGATGGCTGTTAATCTATTTCTGTAGAGATGAATAGATTGAGATTCATGCTTTTTGGTAAGCAAAGTTATTTGAGTTAAATTTTAGTTTTAGTGCATATTGAAAGAATAATTTTTCCTATCTCAGAAATATAAGTGGTTCATTGGCTTCTATATATAGACTTTGTATGGGTGAGGTCTGGAAGGGTCCGAGACTTAATCTCAGTCCTTGGTTTTGTATGATTTGTAGTTTTATAAGGTAAGATTTATGTGTGTCACTGTAAATGATGCACCCATAGTCTAATTTTGATCAGATGTGGGACCTTTATATTCTGAGCATTACTTTTTGGTTGTCACCCCAATTCAGTTTGACATAACTTTTAGAAACTTCAAAACCTTTTGGTATTTTTGTTAAAGGTAATTAATGTGTGACTTGAAGTTAAGTTTGCTTTCTAGTATGATTCTTAGATATTTTATTTGTTGAACAATGGGAATTAAGTGACAATTTAATCTTCATTCAAGATGGTAGGCTTTTTTTGCAGAAATGCATACAAACAGTTTTTGTTTTTGGAGAAACGGAATCCATTTTTATTTATCCATTTTTCTATCTTGTTTAAACGTATTTGTACATATCTTTCAAAGGAAGGCATGTTTGATAATGAGTATGATATTGAGAGATCATCTACAAATAAGGATTTTTAATTTTTGTATTAATGTTTATATTAATACTATTTATTTTGAGAATGAATAATGTAACTGATAAAATCCTACCTTGAGATACTTCTGCCTCTTGCTTGTGTGTGTCTGATGTGTTTCCATTTCATACTTTGAATGTTTGGCTTCATTCTCATCTTGTGCATGTCTTTTAAGATACCATACTTCCATGTGGTGTCATAGGCTTTTTCAAGATTGAAGGAGACTGATACCCCACAATGACCATGAACAAATAAAGAATCCTAGCTGTACAAGTTGATCAATGATTCCTTGGTCTTTCTGGAATTCACTTTAGTAGCATGATAAGAGATTGTTTCTGTCCAGGTACTACATGAGTCAAGAATTTAGCATTCTCAAATGCAACCTGTCAGTGCAATGGGTCAGTAGATTGTTGGGTTGGAATGGTATTTGCTGTGTTTAGAAATTGGAATGATGACAGACTTAATTCCTAGGGCATGTAATTAGAAAATAAGAATGAAATGATAGTAAGTAGAGAAATATTACTTAGAATTAAGTAGGATAAGAAGTTGTGGATAGCCATGAATACAAATATCTTCAAGGGAAATAGCACATAAGAAAGATCCTCATCTTTGAATAGAAAAATTGGAACATGAAGTTACAATATTGACTGAAAGATTGCAGGAAATCTTCTATAGGCCATGTCTCTTTAGAATATTAGGGATCATGACTCTACACAATTTCCTGTTCTTTGTAGATCTTAATAAATTTAGTATTTTTGTTATCTAAACCTTGTTCTGCATTCATTTACCCAAGCTCTCTAGGTAGGTTATGCATCATTTCTACTATTCCTCTTGCTGAACATTCTAGGACACATAATGAGGAAAGAGGGCTTAGAAAAAGTGATATTCATGCAACATATTGAAATGTTGCATGAATATCACTTTTTCTAAGCCCTCTTTCCTCATTATGTGTCCTAGAATGTTCAGCTAAATTCTCAGCATCCTTCTGTAGAACCACATTTCTGCTGCTTCAAGTTTTCTTCATTGTTGAGGAACCTGTCCAGCCTTTACTACCAGTTTAGTTTTCTGGGTTTTTTTTTTATTTTTATTTTTTTTGTTACTAACAAAATTTTTCTATTTCTTAATATTTTGCTTCCAAGTGATAGTGAAAGATTTCTTCCAAAAGGAAGAAATCTTTCACTATCCCAATGCATCATCGGATTTCAGTGTTGCACTTTCCATCTTCTGTTAAAACATTTCCCCAGATATTTAAATTGTTACTGCTTACCTTAAAAACCCTGACCTTATTAAATTTATGTTTGAACCTCTTGCCTAAGTGAAAAATACCCAAATACCTTTGTAATGAGTCAGGTCTAAGTTAATTAATTATATCTCTGATTAGTTTATAGGAAATATAATTGGATTCGACTTGTGTCAGAAGGAGAGCAATATTTACAAAGTACCAACTGATCCTGAATTAAATTAATTGAAGCAATTATCTAAAAAAGAAAATCAATTATTAATGAAACTCATCCGGAATACTTAATCATAATCTATACTCATTAGGACTCTTCTGTCATGAAAGTTATAAATCAGGCTTTGAGTCTGTTTGAAGTCAAAAGTGATAGGCTTTCATCTTTTCAATGGCTGATGACCAAATGCATGGTAGTGTGGAAATATTTCATCTTTTTCAAAACAAAGAACTTTTTTAGCTCTTGAATTGTAAATAATGTTCAAATGTTATCAACTAGCAAAAACGAAGAAAAAAACAGCTTACCTCCTGGAAGAAAACACGCTTATGGCCGATCCAAAAGCTACAATTTAAGAAAAATCTGATCTTGTACCTTTATGAATTTGTGGCTTATGCAAATTTTTGGTCTTCAGCTACTCAATAAAATAAGCATGAGCAAGAGAACAGCGAAGAGTCAGTGGAGGCTGACAAGTCTAGCGATCGTGCTTTGTGTGTGAAATTTTGTGGTAGTCTCAGCAATTGGGATAGAAAAAAAACAGGGTACAACTGGTACTCCAAACAGATTGACCTTTTTGCAACAATTTTCTCTTGAGATTTTTGACAAAATCTAAAAACGGGTTAGTAATGTATCAGGTATCTTAACTTTGGTCACTTTCCCACCAACATGAAAGGGCTTCTCTCAGGCTTTTCTACAGATACATTCATGGCAACTGATCTGATGAGCTTTTTTTTCTTGGTGCCTTTACCATGAGAATTTAAGTGCACTACTAGGTTGGCATCTAGGTCCCACCCTTTTACCATTGAAATAGTTAAATGTAACTGGCACTTCTACTTCATAGTTTTTTTTTTTTTCCGCACTTTCCACATGTGGAACTCCCTTCCATTTACTTGCTTTCCTGATAGCTACAATTTCTAACAATTTAAATGCAATGTCAAATGCCATATTCTGTCTTCTTGAACCTTGTTCTTTTTTTTTTTGTTCTTTCCTTAATACTCTCTATTCTCAGTCATTCATTCTCTTTCCCTCCTTGTAATACCCTGCATCAGTTAAGTGCCATATGTGATACACACTTGGGCAATCATGTCTGGAAAGAGACATAACTGACTGGGTAGAATATTTTCCCACAGTAGGTTGCCATTACTTTCTGGGGTAGACTAGTTGTCAACCAAAGCTACAGAACCCAATCTGACCTGCAATTTAAGCCATAGCTAGAGGGAGAAGAGATAGATTAATACTTTTTCCTCCAGCTATAGGTTAAATAGCAGGACAAATTAAGTTAAAATTCCAGTTGAATTTGTTGCATTCACTTATGCACAAATATCCTTGTGAATGATATTAATCTGTCTCTTCCCTCCAGCTATGGGTTTAATAGCAAGACAGATTGGGTCATATAGCCTTGATTAGCAACCAGTCTACTGCAGAAACTAATGGCAACCCACTGCAGGAAAATTTCTGCCCAGTCAGTCATGTCCTTTTTGAGACATGATTGTCCAAATGTGTCTCATGTACAGGTCTTAGATGATTGACTGAACCACCTACATTCTAATAGCATTATCAATTTTCTTGGAGTGAAATATTAAAAAAAAATCAATTCTTTTAATATTTTGAAATTTAATATTGAAAGCAATGAAATCAAATGGATGAGAAAAGTGGTATATGAATGCTTATTATCTTGAGGGAGTCTGGAATTTTAACCAAAATTTCTTTTTATTTAATACTTTTTTGTATCAATGGTAAGAGACTTGTGGAAAATACATGAGACAACTTTAGGACTTTGCTGCCAGTCATTTGCTCAGTCTATAGAATACCAGGAAATCTCAGGGTCATCAAGAGAATGTGTTCCATTTTGGGAATTGCCTTCCTGGTGGATTTTACAGTGTACCAACCTCCTCTCATTGATGTGAGATACTGCCACTTGGTATAAATGCTGATAATTCCAGTCCTGCATCCCTGACATATATAAAAGTCTTAAAGGACACAGTAAAATTCCCATCTATGCATCCCATGGATGCAGCTAAAGTTTTCCATGAAAAGTGATACCTTGCACAAGAAACCAATCTATAACAGTTATGACCTAATAAAATAAATTTCTTGTTAGTAGATACTAAATAAACAACAACATCAATTTAATTTAAAATATAACTGATATACATTCTTTCTGTAACTGAACATGAATCATTTGTCAAATGAACTTGATATTGATTTTAATTATAGAATTTTTTTAAACATTTTGTATTTTTGTTGTTAACATATTAATACTCTTAATGTGTGAACAACAAAAATACAAAATGTCGGTTAAGTGCCATATGTGATATGCTTGGGAAATCTTATTTCAAACGAGACATGATTGACTGGACAGAATATTTTCCCACTGTAAATTGCCATGGCTTTCTGCAGTAGACTTGTTGCCAACTAAGGCTATAGAACCTAATCTGTATCACTATTTAACTCATAGCTGGAGAGAGAAAAGCTGGATTAATACCTTCCCAAGGGCAGTTGTGCATAAGTGAATGCAACAAATTCAATGGAATTCGAACTCGGTTCTCTGATTTCTGGTTCTGAGCCAATATCCACTGCATCACAACACACATCCACACAGAGTACAAAACATTTTTATTAACAAGTGGAGACATTTGTATTTAACATTTGGTGCATTGTTTAAATAACATTTAAACAAGGCTCAAAAAATGTATTCAGACAAAATATATTTTCCTGTATGAGTTGGTACAAATTGGGGGGTGGGCGATAATATTCTTTGTAATTCTAAATAATAAACACAGCATTAACCATTTGATGTTATTTTTTCAAATACTTTTTATTAGTTCTTCCTTCCTTTCTTTCACTTACTCTTTCCTTCTTTTATTGGGCAGTGGGATATGTGAGTGGTATGAAACAGACATCAATGTTGCTTTACTGGAAATTTTTTAGTGGTTCTTTTTTAAATTTATTTGATGCCTGAACTCATTAAAGTTTGCCAACCACTGCTTTAAACGTATTTTTTTTAATTTATAGATTCAATTAACAAAGAAGAAAGACAACTTTTTGTTCTGTCAATGTAAAAACTTTGTTATATCATAATTCTCAAAAAAATGTCGTTTTTTTTTTAACTGAACTAAGGTTAAGGGTAAATTAATTGTTTTTGCTCAAAATTTATTAATTTAATTAAAAATTGAAGTTGTTTTGTCAATTTAAGTAATTTGGTAGTATTCAAATTGTTTTTTGGGATGATGATAAAAAATTAGTTTGCAGTTTATTGCAAAAAAATTTATCAACAAATTTTAGTTGGGACCCATTGAATTTCCCAGGGACACACTCAAATCACCACTTGTGGGTCCCAGAGACTAACAACATCACTGCACCTAGTTTGACTAGTTTACTGCCTGTTGACTACTTTTTACATTCTTTCATCATTTTTATAAGTAACTTTCATTATTTCGTTTGAGCCAGACCCGATGACTCGCCTTGTCAATGACTGCTTGGATATTCTTTAGTATTACACTTACTTTTCTCTACTTGATTCTCGTGAATCCTAGCAATCTCTGCAATGCAAACCTCTGTATCTTCTGCAGCCAATCACAACAGGAAAGTGTTTAGCCTGCCAACCCATATCTTTTTAATCATTTTTAATCACACTAGTGTCAGTCTCAATCAAGTTGAGACTGACACTAGTGTGCAGGAAGTTACAGTGAGAGATGGTACAGGGAGTGTCAAGAAAGGATGAAAGGTAGATGGCATTCAAGGAGCTGTAGTTTGTGTTCAATTTTGAGAGAATCAATTTCACTGCCTTTATTTTCAGTTCTTTGTTCAGTTTAGTAACAATAACTCTCTCCCGCTCTTTTCCGAACTGTCATGTTCTTACTATTTGTCCACTGCAGAAAACTCATGGTCAAGTAAGATCTAACACAATTCTCTCTTTGGTAATACAATTTTTATATTCTTTTCGAGAGTAAAAAATTTTCATGTTACCAGCAAAATCTCATATTTGCGAGAATGTAATATTCAGCACATCATCAAGCAATATCTGATGGGGTGTGTTATATAGCACCAAAACACGACAGCTCTTGTAGCGGAAAAAATATTTTTATTATAAACTCCAATAATAAAAATATTGTTGTTAAATATTGTTTGTGGTTGGTTTATTTTATTTTTATTGCACAGGTGTTTAAGTTCTTTTGTTTTTAATCCTGTCAGTGCTCTATCTCTACCCAGATGTTGAGCACTTTACAATAAAAACTCAGCTTGCCAAAATACCTTTTATCAGCAAAACTACTGACAAAAAAAAAAATCTTGGTACTAAACATTATCACAACTCAACACTCTCTCATATATATATATATATATATACACTCAAACACACACATCTGTCCCTTTCTTAGACGTCATGATAAAATTAAACAAACATAGATTTTCTACCAGTCTATACAACAAACCCACAAACCGACATAAATTCCTACACTTTAACAGTTGTCATCCCCTTAAATTAAAAAAATCTATTGTATACAGCTCATTTCTAAGAATCAAACTCATATGCTCAGACCATCCAGATTTTCTAAACAACATTAACAACCTAACAAAGCAATTTCTAAAATGTAAATACCCAATAAAAATAATAAAAGAAGCACTAAATAAAACCATCCACATATATCGTAACACACTTCTCACGTACAAGAAAAGAAAAAACAACAACCGAATCCCCATGGTTTTTAACCACAATCAACATTCACACACACTTATCAAAAATTTTAATAATGATTATAAGAACCTCCAATCAAACAAAAAAATCAAAGACATTTTCGATAAACCACCCATAAATGCAACGAAACAAACACCCAACCTATCAACTATCCTCACTTCTAACAAATATCTAAAAAACACAAACCTATCAGGAAATTTAAAAGATTTTTAGATTTCACTTCAATAATCACAAACTTAATATACGTCAAAATAATCAATATTCCCCAGTAGGAGCACATTTCAGTCAACTGGGTCACACCTTAGAAAATTGCAAATGTTTACTAATAGACTCCAATTTTAGTTCTGCATACGCACGCAGAAAGAAAGAAAAATACTGGATTTTAAAATTAAATACACACAAGCTAGGGTTAAATAGGGACTTAGGTGCTTTGAATCTTTACAAATACTTCAATAACTAAATGTTTTTAGATACATTTAAAAATATTTTTTAAACTTTTTTAGATACAATTAAAAAATTTTTTCATCTAAAACAAATTTACAAGCATTATCAAAGATAAGTTTACGTTTACAAACATAATTTTTATTTAAAAATCTGTCACTTTCAACGTCACTTGATGTAAAAACAAAAACTCTCTCCACAAACGTGTCACGTGAGGTAAACAAACGCGTCACATGATGTAAAAAAACTCTCCATTGACGCTCTCGCGAAATCTCGCAAAATACGTTACTAATTCAAATTTTAAAATCATTTGTTTCTGATGAAGGACTGAGGGCGGTCTGAAATATAAAATATAATAGTAGAAATAAACAAATACTGTCAAAAAAACACATTTTCAAACTCAAAACGTTTTAATATTCTTTCCTATACATATTAAGACAGTATACGTGGATCATCACTATGCTATATATATATATATATATATATATATATATATATATATTAGTCATTCAAATACAAGCCTGTTTTGCTGTATTACAGATCATCAGTGTGGCTAGACATCCACTTACTTCTGGCCAGGGTCGAAACTTAACCAATTTGGTGTCAGTTGCTAACCTCTAAGCCATGGAATCAGAGAAGGGAAATTCACTTGCACTCCTCTTCCAGTATGTCTCCATGTTATCTCAATCAACTTTGCTAATAGTACCCCATGAAGAAGTGTTGGTGGAAAGGACTGTAAGGTTAAGGGGGAAAAAAAAAACAAAAACATGTTCCTACCTATTCAAAACAGCATTTGTTTTCTATTTGTATCAAGTCCTTTTTTATATATCATTTACATTATTTGGAGTGTTGTCCACATTTTTATTATCATATTCATGATGTTTCAGCTCTTGCATGTGGTAACTTTCTTAGGTGATTGAAATTTTTAACTAAACCCTTTTTGTTTTATCACTGGAGTAGATTGTTCTCACTCCATGAGTCATGTCATTTCTGGTTGTCTTAGGTATCTTCCTTTAATTCGACTCTCTAAGATTTTCTTCACCACTGCTGAACTCAAAACACACTGGGTCAAGTCAGTGGATTTAACCAATGCTTTTATACAATGGGCCATCTGTCCTTGAGGACATCAGTTTATGAATTTTAGAATTTATAAACCCAATTTGTCAATAATCCTTTTTACCAGAGCTCATACTATTATATTGATGTTTGTATTTGGTTTTTTCTAATACTTCATATTACTGCTTCCTATATTGTATTCATTTCTATGATTGGGCAGCTTAGGTGATTTTTTGTGGCCCAGTATATATAACATGCTGCTAAACACATTTCATCCTCTGATGAGCACTGGTAAAGAAAAGTTTTCTTTTGTCGTTATATTGTCTTTTTACTGTTAGATTTTATTTGTATCTGAATTTCTACATATACACATGTGTCTGTGAGAGAGAGAGAGAGAGAGAGAGAGAGAGAGAGAGAGAGAGAGAATTAATACAACTACATACAATTTGTCACTTAAGCAGTCTGATGCTATATTTAGATTTATTTCATCCCTACTTTCACTCCACAAATGATTTCACAGTCTAAACAAATACAAATTAGGCCATATAAAGACAAATTTCTGATTTCTCGTAATATTCATTTCTGCTCTGAATGCGTATTTTAATTTCTGGAAATTTACAAAATGGATTAAAAACAGACATATTTCAATTTATCTGTTTGAACATTATTTTTAATCAATATTTGTATTTTAGTAGATACTCTGTTTTTAATTAAACAATATATATAAGGCTTGATCAGGCTTTGTTTGGACTGTGAACTCATTTGTGGTGAAGCAAATATTCAGACCAGTAGAGATATATAAATATACTGTTTAATTAAGAACAGAATATCTATTCAAATATGAAAACATTGCTTTCAACATTGCTTTCTGATGGGAAAAATACTGTTCATGCAAAGCAATGGCTTGATAAGTGTTATTTGAACTCTGCTCAATCAGAAACAACTATTAAGAGGTGGTATGCTGACTTTAAATGTGGTTGTACAGATACAAATAATGCTAAATGCTTAGGTCGCCCAAAATTGTTGAAAGCAGTGTTCAAAGTTGGTGCTGTGTTTGCTGACAGTCAATCAAAAACAATAACCCATCGACAATTCAGAGCATTGTTTGCAATTGTTTTAATGCAATATGTGACAAGGGATGAAACATGGGTCCATCACTTCACTCTGGAGTCCAAATTGGCTGACAGCTGAGTGGACAGCAGCAGGTGAAAGCTGTTCAAAGCGACCAAAGATGCAAGCATCATCAAGCAAGGTTTTGGCCTCTGTATTTTGGGATGCACAAGGTATTTTGTTCATCAATTACATTAAGAAAGGAAGAACCTTCAATAGCAAATATTATAAAGCATTATTGATGCGTTTGAAGAAGAAAAACCCCCAAAACAGCCATAAATAAAGAAGAAAAAAGTGATCTTTCACCAAGACTATGCACCGTGTCACAAGTCGATTGCAATGACAGCAAAACTACATGAATTGCACTTCAAATTGCTTCCACATGCACCCTATTCTCCAGATGTGGCCCCCAGACAGCTGTTTGCAGACTTCAAAAGAATGTTCCAGAGAAAGAGATTTGGCTCCAATGAAGAAGTGGTATCAGAAACTGAAGCGTATTTTGAGGCCAAAGAAAAACTGTTCTACAAAAATGACTTATTAGAGAAGTGTTGCAATCGGTGTATCACCCTAACAGACTATGTTATGAATATAGTCAAATTTTGTCTAAAATTTGTTGTTTTATTAGTTAGACCTGGTATTTATTGCATGATGTATTAATATATATATGAAAGTAAAATGAAGAAGACACCCACACTTTGAACAAATAAAACAAGTCAGAATAATGTTCCAATCACTAGATTAAGTTAAAGAGTATAAAGCATCACACAATTAGAAGAGATGAGTAGATAAATACTAAATGGAAACAAATAACCAAAGTAAATGTTCTCTCCTTTACACTTTGATTTTGATGATGGATAGCTTGTCACTTACTGAAATAAGATTTTATTTAACAAGTTTTTAGATGCTTGTGTTGAGGGAAAAAATAGAAGAGAAAACCAAGAGGAAAAATGCAATTTTAGATATTAATTATTAAGCTAAATATATTCATAGCAAAACTAAAACATGAATACTATTTGTACAAAAGAGTACTGAAAAGTTTTTGGCCCAACTCACTTTCCAAAATGTAATAAAATTACCACATCTTATACATTTAGGAATCACTTCCTTGTCTGACTGAGAACTTTTCATCATTGCTCATATAGTTGAATAAACTTACTTTATAAACATAGATGGTCAATTCCAATTTCTTAGCCCTAAGAGAAATGATTTTATTCAATTTATCAAAGTCAACATATTATATACAAGTATATTTTAATTAATATCTGTGCAATATCCATATTATATTGAATCCAATAGGAATAAAGAGATGATAAATTATCTTGTGATTTTATACAAAATATAACACAATGTAAACACTGAAATATTAGTTATAAAAACTATGGCTGACTCTTCTTAGTTAATCAAGTCTGAAATTTTGGAGACAACTTGAATCATTTATTTCAGAAAATGCAGACTTACTTGTAGCTTTGTGTCAGACTAATTCCTAAACTAATAATTGTTTCACTTTAAAGCAACAATTTGTAATCTAGTCTCACACTGCTATAAGTTAGTTAAACCTCACCCTCCACAGGGTACTCCACATCTGAGGTGTTTATTTATTAAGCTTAATATTATTGGCTGCTGCATGGTCAATGAATGTCGGATATTTTTTTTATAAGGAATCAATCAATCAATATCTTTAACTACATATATTTTTTTTGTGAAACAGTTATACAATGTGTGGAATAAATAGTTTTCACATATACCTACCACATAATGGTAGGACATTAGCTAGAAGCAATAATGAGATCCCACATTTCAAGGAAGCGGTTCTATAAACACAGATAAACTTTAGGAACCTATTCTACTTATTTTCTTTTCAATCTGAGAATGGAAACAAATCACTTCATAGTATCAGAAAGAATTAAACCATTTTGATAATTTAATAGATAACATTTATTTATTAAGATATTTCCAGACTGAAATTCTGTGCATATTTCTATTCAGAAGTATGATGACTCTAGTGTAATTCAGCATATATGTTTCAATATTTCTTTTAATTATTCCATATATCTTATGCTTACATATTATCCTACTTAAGAGTGTACCTCAGCTGTCAAATGTGATGGCAAAATATGTACAAATAAATACACAACAGTCTTCATCATAATAAAAAAGAATATATATTTTCCCTACTTGATAACATAATTATTACAAAAAAATCAAATAATAAGGCCATGTCAAAGAGCAAACAGTGCACCAAGAAGTTTAATAACTGGTAGTAAAGAGAATGAACTGAGCCAGCGTTACTGCACTATTATCTCTCTAATGAACTGAACCGACCCTACTTTGCTATTGTCTCTCTCTCCATGAGCGTGACAGGAGGAAGATTATATCAATTTGTTAAGTGTCATATGCGATACATGCTTAGGCAATCATGTCACAAAAGAGACATGACTGACTGGGTATAAAATTTTTCCACAGTAGGTTGTCATTAATTTCTGTGGTAGACTGGTTGCCAACCAAGGCTGCAGAACCCAATTTTTCCTGCTATTTAACCTATAGCTGGAGGGAAGAGATGGATTAATATTGTTCCCAAGAGTATTTACACGTAAGTGAATGCAACAAATTCAACTGGAATTCACCCTCAGCTCTCCAATTTCTCATTCTGAGACAATATCCCACTCACCACAATGCTCAAATAAATACACAATGGTCTTTATTATAATAGAGAGGATTAATAGAAGAGAAGCAAAAAATTTGATTTAGTAAACAATCTAGCATGTACTATTTACAATTCCGACCCCACCCACCCCCACAAAAAAAAGAAGAAAAACAAAACCTTATTACTTTTTTTGAACCTGTGAATAACTTTAATTTTCCTGTCAGTTTTGTGGTTCCAATTTGTTCGGAATTCATTTCATACTTCTTAAATTTAATCCCAAAATTTACCAAGTGTGTTATTTCTGAAAAAATTTGAATGTCAGTTGTATACTTATTGAAAAATGTCTGGCAAGCATAGTAATAGACATTCAAGCAATCAAATTTGAAAAGAACAAAATACACACTGACAGACAACCAATATTTAATCAAAAATTTGAAGGATATTTCAGTGTTTATTTTTATTATCATCAGAAATAAGTTAACTGGAAATGGCTAGTCATATTTTTTGATAAAACAAAAAATGTTTTTAGATGTCTTAAAGATTTTAAGTAATCAAAAAAATGTTTAATAAAGTGTATGTTTTAAATTAATATTTTATACATTCATAACAAAAATAAAAAAATACTTTCAAAACAATAGCAAAATCTGTTTTCCTCAGAATAAAACAATTTAAATATATTTAAGGTGCCATGATGAAATTTTAGAAAAAAATGGAAAAAAAAGATGCTTATAATTAACATCAAGAATAGAAACTTTAAATTCCTATGACACATAATGAGGAAAAAAGGCTTGGAAAATCTGATACCCACAGGACAAATTGAAAGCAAGAAAAACACAATATATAACCTACTAATGAGCTTGGGTAAATGAATGGTAGAACGTGGTTTAAGAGAGATAGCAAAAAGAATAAGATTATTAGAGCTACAAAAGACAAGAAAATGTGAAGAGCCATGATCGCCAACTTCCTGAAGGAACATGGTACATAAAAGATAATGATGATGATAAAAAGGATTTTAAGGAATCTTATTGTGTGTAGAAAAGGTTACTGAAACTGTTTAGTAAAGCATTATGATTGCGTAATGAATTTTCATATCTCTGGACAGCTCACTCATGTTGTCTTATGCCAGACAATACTAAGTTCATGTGTGCTTTTCTATAAAGAAATGGTTAACAAGCTACTCTCAAAACTAACAGACCTTTATAACTAAGATGAGCTTGATCTACACTGTTGGCCTTGTATCATATTAAGCCATGTATATCATATAACTAAAACAAAACTAGTCGGAAATTGATAATGTTGATTAGATTATAAAATAAAATGCATCATACATCAGAAATTCAAATTTAAGCATTCCCGTTTATTCTGCATTTCCCTATGTATAATTATAACTGACATTTGTTATTTCATTTGCTGCTATATATATATATATATATATTAGGTTGTCCCAAAAGTTTGAACAGATCCAAAAGCTTGCAGATTGATGGCAGAAGGTCTTGAAAAATGATAGCCTTTATTTTGAGCAATAATTTTTGTTGTTTTTGTGAGTAAAATTTCAATTTTTTGCAAGTGCTTTCTGGTAACCTTAGATTACTTGGCGAGTAAAATTTCAATCTTTTGCAAGTGTTTACGAACTTTTGGGACAACCTAATATATATATATAAAATTCCCTTAATAAAAAAACAGTTAATCTAAAAAAATGGATGAATGAAATACGTCACAGAAGATTTTTTTTTGTCATTTAATTAAGCGCCATTTGTGTGACATATAGAGGTCATGTATCACCCACGTGAAATATTTCATGATGTATGTTAGATATGATGATGATTATTGTATATAATATTAACATATGGTGGAAATATTTAATGTTCATAATATATAAAGAAACACAAACATACAGCTCAATTACATCATATTTTATATATATTTATACACACATATATATGAATTTTTATTTGCTTAACATTATTATTTTTTAATGGATACTCGTATTTGAGTGGAAAGTCTTTTTTTTATATATAAATATATATATATATATATAGTTAAACAGTACATGACAATTTCCATTGGCCTTAATCATTTGAAAAATATCTATCTTCCGGCAGGAATTGAACCGGCAGACTCTCACACCAGAGAAATGCCATCTTTAGATCAGACGTAAGTTTACCAATCGATCCACAGAAGATTTCATGGAAGACAAAGTTCAATTTCCCCTTTTTATAGGTATCCTCCTGACTTTAATTGAATGATTAATATCTGCTCAGATTGTATTCAAATATAAACAAACTCAACAAAAGACAACATTACGGAATTTAACGGAAATCCATGAAACTAGCATTAGCCGACATAACACATCACTCAATAAGTCACAGACCTGATATATAGATGGTGCCACTAATAAAAAATATATATAAAATAATTATATAATCTTTAACAACACATTTCATCCTCTGATGAGCACTGGTAAAGAAAAGTTTTTTTGTCGTTATATTGTCTTTTTACTGTTAGATTTTATTTATATCTGAATTTCTACACATACACATGAGTGACTTTCAAATATTTGTGAGTCTTTGTGTTATACAAAGCATACAACGGCCAGAACATTGTAAACATGGCAATAAAGATGAGGACAATAATCCGAACAAAAATATTACCTCATCTCAGAAGTATATATAATTATATATATATATATATATATATATATATATATATATATATATATATATTCACATTTTACATATATAAATATATTCATATTATATGTGTGTGTGTGTGGTATTCATATTATCACATATATGATGGAAATATCTAATGTTCACAATATATAAACACATACACACATTCCTTAAATATGTTATAAATAGATATATATATATATATATATATATATGCCTTATATACATATATCAAAACTATCTATCTATCCAGATAGATAGATTTCTTAAAGAAATGAATAAATTAATAGAAACAAAGGATATAATTTAAAATTATATATTGTATGATGGATGGAATATTCAGAGTAGGATTTTCATAAAACATACTTAATTTTTCCTGAATTTTCTTCAAAGTAAATGAAATAATCTGATGGTTCAATTTTTTTTTATTTCAGCTGAGAAATTTTATTTTGACCAATGTGGTTATTTGGTATTGGTTTCAGAAAATATTGTTTTTCTCAGTCTACATAGTTGAACTTAAATGTGTAACTTCCTCAAAACTATTTAAAGCAAAACATTTTTCTATAATAAATAGTTATCATGATGAGAAAAAAAAGTTACTTTTTTCAAATTTTTTTTTTATAAATAAGAATAAGCATTCCAGTTGGTGATTATTAAAAAATAAGTTTTATTCGATTTTATAAAATTAATAGGTGAGTCCAGACTAGTATATAAATTAATTGTAAACTGATTCCCCTATAGAAGCCAAAACTAAATATCCTCATGTGGCATTGTTTTCTTAAGTTATAAAAACTATTTTTAAATTTATATTTTTAATCATTCAACTTTTCTTTTTCAACTGGCAAGGACAGACAGAAAAAGTAAACGTCTATTTGAATGATGAGGAGAAATATTTTTGACAAGCTGTTGTTCTATAAATGTTAATTTTTATTTTAGCATAAATTTATGACAATGAAAAGCTGAAGCCAAGGAATTATTGGCTCCTAAAGATTAAAGTCTTCAAATCAAACTGAAAAATTTACATTTCTATAAAAAGTTATAAAATCTTGATTACTACAATCCATACATTTTATATAAATAAAATACATTTTATATTCAAAGCTAGAAAAGGAAAAAAAAAGTCACTTCTTATGTCACTTGACACAATGAATTGTCTCCATTTCTCAAATGATTGATGGGGTCTCAATTATTTTGTAGCACTTGACAATCTTTACTAAACTAACTAAATTAAAATATCTACCATTTACATTTTTCAAAACACTTGGCATAATGCTCATTTTGTATTCTAGTCCACCACTTGCAGTGCTCTTTTTCTGATACCTTTTGTAAGAACTAAGTTTATTAAGTATTTAAAAATATTTTTTCTAAATATAATGGTCAGGTGACATTTGCTAAAGTCTTCCCTTAGTAAGGAATTAATTTCAATGGACTTCTAGCCCTGGGTTTGACAAACTACATCTAGCAGCAAAGCTTCCGATTGAAGGTTTTGAGGAGTGTGGAATAATCTCTTAATTGTTTTTGTCTACCCTGACCCAGGGGTAGTAGCACCTGTTAGGAACCTAGCTCTGAGCAAATAGTGAAGGCTCAAGTAAAAAAGCACTTTGAAAGTATAAAAATACATACTAACAACACTAATTGCCAGTAAAATGACCAAGGAATTTTATCTGTAGTTGAAGGCATATAAAACGTGTTCAAAATATTTAGATTATGTCATTAAATACCCTATATGCTGCTAAACAAAATTAACCAACAAGAAAGAACTCTTTCATAACATTAATACATATAATATCTTACAATTTCTTGAAGAAATCAAACTGTATTCCAAAATATAAGTTCAACAAATCAACACGGTAAAACACACATATCACCACCTCTAGTAATTATGTTCACACAAATATGTATATGCACAAAAGCTGAGTATCACCTACCATTTATACAATTGTGAAAGCATAATAACATATGCTTTTATTATACTAAAGCTCTTAAAATTAAATTTCAGCATTAAAAATAACCTGTAAGCAGTTGATATTGTGTTAAAGAGACAACTCAGTCAATCAATTGATTCCACCCCTTTATGCCACTATCTAGAGTAATCTTGCTGATTGATTTCTTGTTTATTAACAGTAGAGTGGTTTCTCATTGCCTATGGAAACAAAAATGACATTCAAAATCAGAATGAAACAGCTGAAATTTCTTGGATACATGAGGAAAGAGGGCTTGGAAAAATTGATGCTCACAGAATAAATCAAAAGCAATAGGGACAGGGGTCCATAGCTATTTGTGAGTGGATGATAGAGGGGTAGGAGGAATGTTAAAAAGACAAATGTTGTTATTAACAGCTACAAGGGAAAGAAGTTGTTGAGCGCCATGAAGAGACATAGAATAATAAAGAACAAGAAAGGCCAGGATAAATTACAAAATCATTAACAAGACTTTGTGATTATGCTGAGATTTACTTTAACCATAAATCATAGAAGACAAAAACGAAAACCAACTGACTAACCACAATCGTGACAATGAATAAAAAATGAAAATTAACAAAGAAAACAACACTTACTTTTTTCCGTGAAAAGCAAAAAATGTTCCATTTTTCTTAAAACACACTTATTTTGTATTCTCTTGTTCTGACTGTGGTTAGAAGTTGTGTCAATGAATAAACAGTCTTGCCTGGCAGCTTACAAATTAGTCTCTTATTGAATCGAAGAGAGCATCAAGAATTTCCTTGAATGCATGATTCCAACATTTTCATTTCCTGTGTATTCAAATCTCCTCAAACACGGAGATGAAGGAAGAACCAACGGATGCAATGGCGGCATTTCAAATTAGATGCAAAGAACATTGTTCGGTGTTTAATTGATTTTTGCATTCTGCAATTTCCCAGCCACCAGAACTGACAGGATGCATGTGGTTGCAACAGGAAAAACACAGATAACTGTTAATGTATATACACAGATGTCTTTCAATTTACAATTGACTTGATTAAATTATAAAAACACATCTATACAGGCAAGTTCCTATATATATATATATATAAAGAAAATATAATTATATCTGGATTAAAAATGAGCTTAAAAATGAAATGAACATGGGAAAAATCAATAAAAACTATTTATTTGCATGTATAGCTCAAGGGTTCAGTAAGAACAAAAATATTCCGATCAGCTTAGGAGATTCATTAAAACTTCAACTCAAAAGTAATCAAGGTAGGACTGATCGCAAAAGGTTCTAACACAAAGACTCACAAATATTTGAAAGTCACTCATCTATCTGCTCAAAGAAAGAGACTACAATTTTTCTTGATCATAATTGCAGCTTTAAGATGGATATCAAAACAGGGAGAAAATCTGCAAGGGAGAAAATTTGAAAGGATAATCTTTTGAGAAGCCTCTACAGATCTTGACATTCCTGGAGATTATATGTGGAAGTTAAATAAATGTGTATATGAACTGAATGTTTCTTTCCAAGAACTTTATTTAGCAGTTAGAGAAGAACTAATGAGGTCAGGAACATGCTCATCTAACGATGACAAAATTGTCTTTACATGATATCATGATAAGAAGATTAATGGAGTCATATCAACTCCTGCAGATAACAGGCAGTGAAAAATCTTTTTAAAATGTTATACAGAAAATTAAGAAGGAGAAACATTTAAGCTCTGAAACTGTCCAGCAGAGATTTCAGGGGCAAGTGATATTTTAAACTCCATATCAAATCATTAGTAGCTTTAATGGACAAGTGTGTGCTCATTTTTATTAGCAGATAGAACAGAGTAATTGAACAAAATTTGTTAGCCAAGGATGAAGAGTTCAATCTTCGGAAAAATTAGCACTAACAAACTAGATAATAGTCATCTGCAAATAAAACAGAAGACTTATCAAGAAGTTCAAAACTTCTGTCTTCAGTTCAAGTTATATATATATATAGATAGATAGATAACTAGATAGATAACACATAAAGAGACAATAGGAAAACAACTATATTTTGTTTTAGCTGACACATTTTGTCTCCTGACAGACTTTAACAAAGTGAAAAACAAAATGAATTTATTTAAAATAAAGTATCTATTAGCATTATATATATATATAGCTATTTAAGTAATAATATAATAGCATTGTGCTTATATTTTTAATTCTAATAATTGACAAGTAAACTTCATAAAATTAGTGATGCAAATCAAAATTATTTTCTATACTTAATGTGAGAAATAAATGGATTCTGTCAATATATAATGGCTTCTTAAATTTAAAAAAAAATATAAATGTATTTTTCTCATTTGATATTTAATTGGGATTGCAGAGAAATGTGTTTCTGCTTGCTAAAACATATTTTAATTGATAACTTATATCTATTGCAAATTTAAAGAGGGGAAAATCATTTCATTTTCTTCATTTCATTATTTTGCAAAAAACAAAAAAAAAATGTAAGAACACAGTTTGAAAAAGCTTAATTCTGAGAGTAACAAATTATTAAATGAATATTATCAACAAAGTATATTCCAAATATGAAAACAGTCTAATGCTCCAATGTTGCGCATTGAGTTGTTCTATCTTTTAAAATCATGGAGAGTTAAGTTTGAATTCCCCTACAGTTCATTATATTCACTTATGTACAAATACGCTTGTGAAAGGTATGAATCCATCATCCCCCTGTGATATGGGTTAAACTGTAGGACTAGTATCTGTATAAATTATTATTATTCTCAGAAATACAGTATTTACTCACAAAAAAGATCTACAATCCAAAATGTTTCAGCTTTAAATAACCCAGAAAAGGCTGAAAACCCATAAATCTATCTTTTAAAATTACTTTGTGTCAAACAGATTTTGAAATTCAGCCTTTTCATTTTTAATGCAGGTATATTATCAGTGAGCACAATTTTATCAAGATATGCAGATGACACTGTTGACGAGAGACATAGAAGGAAATCTACATGACAAAGTAGTAAAAGAAAATAAGAAAAGACTAACCATCACTTGTGAGAAGATAGAATAGATGGCTTTCCACAAGGGAAAAATTGTAGCATATTACACTGGATCTGAACAAACAACAAAGAACACGTATATATATAAAAATATAGACTTATATTTTTATTCTTTGATGGTGATAGTTGTGTAGAGCAGGGAAGTAGCCAGAGAGAGTTCACATATACGAAGGAGCTGTTCGAAGTCGTAACCCAGTCTCTGTATCGTCAGCCAAAAATTCTAGACTTTATATAATCTTAATACTCCCACACATTTTTGCTGTTTTGTGTTGTCACTTTGCTGATTTTATCTATGGCCAGATGTACCTGTCAATCACACCTGGTGGTCCATTGCATTTCAAGCCAGTTGTCACTTGTTTTTTTTGCCACACTTTGTTGACATCCTCTACAGCCAGATATATCTGTCAACAATGTCCTTGTCATTTGTTGACTTTACCTATGGCCTGATGTACCTGTCAATTACATCTGCTGTTCAAGGTAATATATTACAAAATCCCAAGATATAAACTACAAATTAGAGATGTCAAAATCTAGCAAGTACAGAAATTTATTGAGAAGTTATCATAATAGAGGATGGAAAATGTGAAACTGAAATCTGAACATACATTGGAATAGCAAAAGATGCCTTCCAAAGGCTAAGCAAAGTAATTTCATCATACACAATAAAAAAAGGGTAATGAACTGATATGTAATATCAGTCCTTGTGTATGGCAGTGAAGGTTGGACAACGGACTCACAGAGGAGAAGAAAACTAGAAGCAATAGAAATGTGGTTTTGCAATCAGTCAGTGATACACACTTGTGTGATCATGTTTTGAAAGAGACATGACTGACTGGGAAGAAGATTTTCACTGTAACTCTGCAGGCCAGACTGCTGGCCGTCAAGCCAAATCCTGGTCGAAACGGCACCAGATGTGGCGCGTCAGGCAGGCTGGCCGTCTGTCTAATGTGACGCTTGTTTTCGTTAATGGTTAACACTGCCACTCGGTCATACGGTTGATTTGGTCGCTGGTTGGAACAATCCCGTCTGATGATATCACCACAAAAGCTGGGTCACAGGACATCCCCTGCAACAATGGCCACTGTCCCACGCTGCAACCAGATCCCAGAGGTCTCATCTTGCAATCTTAATAGTTGTCCCTTTTAGCCAGTCTGGACACTGGTGTACACTTGTGGTTTGAAAAAAAAATAAAGACAGCACCAAAAAAAAAAATTAATAAAATAAATGAACAAGCCAAACACACCTGGAGAGCTATGAAGAATGTCTTTATATAAAGAAAAAACAATGTCTTTCTTTTCCCAAGAATACAGTTGTCGAAAATGATATACAATCGTCGAAAATGATTTTTACAACACAGAGAGAAAGTTCACCAAAAGCATCATAGCTTCTAATCGTTAAACGAAATATTTTGTCTAAGTTTCATTAGCGTTGAAATAAAAAGAACTCTTCAAATATTCACCAAATCTCTTCTCGTATTTTGTTAAAGTCTTTTCATTAATTCTCTATAATCAGGATTGTCAATTTTCCTATGTAACTTCTAAAACAGCAAAGTTTTTTCGGGTCCTTATCGGAGTTTAATGGAGTTTGCCGAAGTTGAGCGAATGAAGAATCAGAAGTTTTGATTATCTCGTGATTAAAAAAAATAACAATAACGTTCTTTGGGATTCATGTCGATGGCGCATTTTTCCAAATTAACTTCTTTGAGTTAATTTGCGGCAGGTTTCATTCGAAATTAACTCTTTAGCCATAAGTTCTATGGTGGGCAACCAGCCGTGGTTCATGGCTCCCCGGATGGGGCCATTTTCCCCAGTCGCTACATTTTGACTGATAGCAGCTCCAACTCAACAAACTGCTCTAACTCGCTCTCCAACTCAAAAACTGTCATCCAACTCACAGACTGTCACCTAATTAACTTTTTCGTGTGGAGCATCTATTTTTATAACCAATTTCGATCCTCTCTGGGGATCCGGCCGGCTCACAGTCTTCAGCCAATGAAAATCGGTCTCTCCCTACTCGATTGCAGATGTCTTAACTCAACCAATGAGATTATGCCAACTCACATCGAACTGAAGTCAGGTCGGGTTATTTTGGACTGTTGTGTTCAACAGTGGCCTTGGCCTTCGGGTGACCTTATCAAATCACTCTGACACTTGTTTTGTCTACGTGTTTTCAGACTAGCGGAATCAACATTTTAACTCCAAAAGAAGAGAAATTTATATTGAACATGAAAGCAGGGATATTTATAAAAACATGATAGAAGAGAAATGATTATTTTCATAAAATAATTAAATTTTATGCTCCCGTGTTTTTAGAAGCACTTGATGGTACTAAAATTATTATCTTTTTCCTAAGCTCACATCGTGTGATGCAATAAGACACTAATAATATCACCAATATCAATTTCTCTCTCCATTGCTTTAAACCAACCAAAGGAAAGTATCCCCGTGGGAGAAGGGAAAGCATCACTGCGTGAGATAGTGGACAATGGACTCACAGAGGAGAAGAAAACTAGAAGCACTAGAAATGTGGTTCTACAGTCAGTCAGTCAGTCAGTGATACACACTTGTATGATCATGTTTTGAAAGAGACATGACTGACTGGGAAGAAGATTTTCCCACAGAAGGTTGTCATTACTTTCTGTGGTAAACTGGTTGCTAGCCTAGGCTATAGAACCTGAGCTGTCCTTCTAGTCAATCCTTTTATCTAGATCAATCATTTAAATTACATTTGTGATACACGCTTGGGTGATCATGTCTCAAATGAGACATGAATGACTAGGAAGAAGGTTTTCCTGCAGTAGGTTGCCATTACTTTCTGTGGTAGACTGGTTGTTAACCAAGGCTATAGAATAGAACCCCATCTGTTCTGCTATTTAACCCATATTTGGAGGGAGAAGAAACAGATTAATATCTTTTCCAAGGGTGTTTGTATGTAAGTGAATGCAACAAATTCAAATAGAATTTGAACTTCTACAGAAGGATGTTGATTATATGATGGACAGAGTATATAAGCAACAAGAGTGCCTTAAGGAAGATGTAAGCAAAAAGAACACTTATACTCAAAATCAAAAAATATACAGCTAAAATTTCTTGGATATATAATTAGGAAGGAAGGCTTGAAAAATTTGGTAATCACAGGACACATTAAAGGAAAAAAGAATAGTTAGAGGAAGCAGGTCACCTACCTACCTGACAAGCTTATGTGAATGGATGCAGAACAAGTGGAGAGGGAAGATGTTAAAGAGAAAGTTACTGAAAGTTACAGAAGATAGGAAGTTGTGGAGAGCTATGATGTCTGACACCCCAAAGAGATATGACACATAGAATTTTACAGATTTTAAAAGTAACTTAACTCTTATTTCTCCTATTTTTTGCACTGCCACCTTAACTTTTATTATTCAGGTTTTAATTTATGAGAGACAAAGAAATTTTCATTGTGGCGCAATGGATATTGACTCAGAATAAGAAATTGGAGAGCCGAGTTCAAATTCCAGTTGAATTCATTGCATTCACTTATGTGCAATTACCCTTGGGAAAGGTATTAATCTGTTGATTCTCCCTTCAGCTATGGGCTAATGTCATTTTAAAGACATGATCACTCAAGCATATATCATGTATGCCACTTAAATGACTGAAAGCTGAAATCTAAGTATCAAACAGATATGCAGGGATATTTTAAGAGTTTATCAACAATTACTTGTAAATAATAGAATTATTTACTGACAAATTTAATTCAAATAATAGTAAAATAATGGGGGAAACTAGGGCCAGCCAGTTAAGTGTCATACATGAAACATACTTAGGCAATCATGTCTTGAAAGAGACATGACTGACTGAGTAGAAGATTATCTCACAGTAGGTTGACATTGCTTTCTGCGGTAGATTGGTTGCCAGCCAGGGCTATAGAATCCAATCTGTTCTGTTATTTTACCTATAACTGGAGGAAAGAGACAGATTAATACCTTTTCCAAGGGTATTTGGGCATAAGTGAATTCAACTGGAATTTGAACTTGGCTCTCCGAATTCTCATTCTGAGCTGATATCCACTGCATCACAACGCACATCCAATGAAACTTCTTTTTTATTATTCAGATTTCTCTTTATTTCTTTTAACTCTTTTACATGATATCTTTCCTTAATCTTCAAGTTACATTACAGAAAATTTGGAATCAAAAAGATACTTTGGGTGATAGTAAGACAATATCAGATGAACCATGTACCAAATTTTATCTTATATTGACCATCACATGAAATTCTCATCTTTCATCTGACTTTTACTGCTTTTTTTCCTAATTTTTCTTATTTTTTTGTTGACTATCAAGTTGTAATAGTAATAGAATGCCCAGAATTAAATTTGAAACTGATAAATGTATGGACTTTGTAGTGATAAGAATAATAAATATAGATACAAGTAAAAAAAAAAGTGTATAAATGATGAAAATACTTCTTGAAAAACATACAATTTTTATTAGAATTGTTTCGTCTATGGTAGGACACCAGGGTCAAAATGAACAATTGATTTATCCATGCCAAGAAGATTTATGATGGACGATAATGACAAGGAAAAACACATGTCATTTTCACAAAACAAGATGAGCAATTTATTTATGAATATACACGACTGAAGTTTCAAATTTAAAAATCTGTTGTTTTAATGAATTGTCATGAACAAGAAAGGCTATACGATTACATACATAGCTTTCTTAAATTATTGAAATAAAGTTCTTTGATGGATCAAGTGCTTGTTTAAGGCTGATAATATTAGGTTGTTACAAAAATAATGGTTGTATTTTGAAAAGCTATTTGAAAATCATATTCACGGTATATGTTAGGTGAATTTTGGTATACCTAATAATTAATGTGCTGTTTAATTTTTTTTACATTATTTTCAGACAGAAATGTTCTTGAAGCATAGAAGCACTTAATTATGAACATGACAAAACATGTTTTTTTTTGTTTTGTTTTTTTTTTGCATGTGTTCAAACTTGGTCACAGTGCCTCCCAAACTTCTGCCAACAATATCAACAGAGCATGGGGAGATGAATCCACACATGATCGGACAGTATGAAGGCGGTTCCAGAAATTTTGTACTGGTGATAAGAGCCTTGAAGATGGTAGAGAATGGCCATGCAGTCCTGACAACAAACAATTGCAAGCAGTTGTTGAGCAAAGCCCATGTCAGAGAAATGTCTCAGATGCTTGATGTCAGCATTGTGAGGTCTCACACCATTTGCAGAGTATTGGTAAGGAGAAAAAGCTTGATTGATCTCAATGAAAATCAAAAACTTTGGCATTTTGAAGTGTGCTCGATGCTCTTTCTGTGTAGCACTAATGATCTTTTTCTTGACCAACTTGTGAGGAAAAGTGGATCCTTTATGATAACCATAAATGATCAGGTCAATAGTTTGATCATAAGGAGTCCTCCAAACACTTCTCAAAGCCAAAGTTTCATCAACAAAGGATTATGATGACTGTCAGGTGGTCTGCAATTGGTGTTATCTACTACAGCTTTCAGGAAGCAAACTAGAACATTAATGCAGAGCATTACTGCAATCATCTTACTGAAATGCATGCATGCCTGCAAAAAATGAAACCTGCAGTGGTGAATCAACATGGCCGATTTCTGCTCCCTGATAATGCACAGCCACATGTTGCAAGAATGTCATTGCAAAAACTAACAAACTTGGTATATGAGAGCTTATCACATCCTCTATATTCTCCCAATCTTTCACCCACTGCTTATCAGTTTTTTAAACACATAAGCACATTTTTAAATGGGAAACCTTTTAAGTCTAAACCAGAGTTAAAATCAGCTTTCAAAAATTTTGTTGCATCACAGCCAGTAATATTTTATCAACAAGGAATAAATAATGTCATCACTCAATGGCAGAGGTGCATAGTAGCTCAAGGCTCATATTTTTATCAATTTCAGCATTTCTACAGTTAATTTTTTAAGAATAAAACTGTTCTAGCCAACAAGCAGGCTATATGTGAATAAAAAACTATGTTCAGTAAACATCTATTATAACAAATTCTAAATCGGAGTAGATGTCATTTGATGGCAGCCAAAAATCTTGCATTTGTCTTGATAAAACATTTACAATTGAGTCTTTGCAATATAGTCTGTATTTTCTTGTGTTTAATACAAGAAATTATTATTATATACATGCATGCATTTTCAAAAATTTCACTCAGTTTAAAAAACACTTTATTTGAAGCAGCAAGATTTCAAATACACTCAGTTAAAAAAATAGATAAGAAAACTTCAAATCAGCAGATGTTTATAAGATTTGTTTACAAAAGCTTTTTGAAATGTTAGCAATATTTGTTCTTTCTGAATCATCATAATTGAACTTGTTTTGTATCAAAGACTAAAAATACACTGAAAACTATAACAAAAATTAATAAAGGGAATATGCAACATAACATTAATGTTATAACAAAGCATCTTTCTCTAAAGATTAAAAAATAAGTTTCAAAACAAATTAGGAGAAGAAACATACAATGGCTAAAAAATCTGGTTAATTCCTATTCTTTAATATCATAAAAACAAATTTTAGAGAAATATATATATATATATATATGTCAGCTTAAATAAAATGCAAACAATATGTTTGCTTATTTTTAATAAAATTTAAATAAAAGTTTTTAATAAAATATTTGAAGCAGAAAAAAAACATACAGTAATTTTTAGCAACAGTTTTCCAGTTACATTTGTTACCATAACTCACACCCCTGAAAATGGCCTCAGAAATAGGTTGAAAGTACTTGGGTATCTTAAGAAATTAATAAAAATAATATCTATCAATGTTACAGCTCCTTTCTGACATTTGATTGTAATATGCAAAAGATTATCCGTGAGTATGAATGGATTTTATTAAAAATAAGCAAACATATTGTTTGCAATTTATTTAATCTGATATGTTTAAAAACAAGTTTGCTGCCTAAATACACAATATATATATATATATATATATATGACATTGATATTTTAATTGATAATATGGTACAACCTTTCAAAAAGAATTTACATAGCACTGGTTGTACTATGGAGTCATATTATACTTAAGAATGTAATTTATTCACTGCTTTTAGCTTAAAAAAAATGAGGTTGAATTATACACCAGTCATGTTGAATTTCTCAATATTTGATTGCTTAATAAATCCAACTTTATGCAAACATATACCCTTACAGGAGATTATGAAAATGAACACTTATATTTATGAATTAACCAATAAAAATCCCTTATCATTAGATAATTGGCTTACATATTTTTGCCATACGCAGATATAGTCGAAAACCAAATTAATACAGGATCTTATTTATTAACCAACCGAAAAACTGAAAAATATATATATAGTTGATCCTATTCTTGGTCATCAAAATGCATAAATACATATGATTTGGCCTTTTTTCTATAGAGGGCCACAGGTATCCCCTTCCTGGCATTTGAGCAACCTGTATTATTTTACCCTCTCCTCTTCTCTTTTGAGCTGTGTTTATTGATTCTCCTCCTTCCCTCATCATCAATGAAACAAAGAACAAATACAGAGCCATGAATCATCAGTCTAGACATTCAAGAAAACCTGACAACATGCATTTTATCACTCTCTCTTTCACCTTGACATTTCTTCTTCCACACAACTGTCTGTTAACAAAAGAAACACAAACATTTACTGCTATAATGCATGCATTAAAAACATCAACCAGACTTTTATTTATAAAAAACAAACATTTCCTTTTGATTTTTTTTTATAATCATATTGCCCCAAACAAGGTATTTTACTGCCACTGTTTTTCAGGGAGTTACATAAGAGGAAACTTATGAGAAAGAGTGACAGGTTAGTGATAGGGGGTGTCAGGAAGAGTGACAGGTTAGTGATAGGGGGTGTCAGGAAGAGTGACAGGTTAGTGATAGGGGGTGTCAGGAAGAGTGACAGGTTAGTGATAGGGGGTGTCAGGAAGAGTGACAGGTTAGTGATAGTGGTGTGTCAGGAAGTGGGTAAGAGAAGGATGAGAATACTGATGAGAGTGGAGTGGATAGAGAAAGGAGCATGAGAGACAGGATGCAGGTTAGTGAGATAGAAGATGGCTATTAACTTTGCATTTATATTTTTGTAGATTGTAGCTGTCAGAGAAGCAAGTAAATGGAAGAGAATTCCACAGGTGGGAAGTGTAAGAAAAGAAGCTGATGGAGTAGAATTTGTTTTTTACATTTTATTGGTTGCACAGTAAAAAGGTGGGACCTAATTACTAATCTTGTAGCTTGAGTAAATTTATATATGGGGGCACTAGTGAGCTAAGTTCATTGGAGTAGAAGCCTTGAAAGTATTTGTAGAATAGACACAAGGAAGCCACATTGTGCCAGTGAGAAAGTGACTGTATCTGAGCTGCCAAGTCAGAATTGATCACATTACAGATTCTCCATTGGATTTTGTCAAAAATACCTAAGTGGATAGCAGGAGCACCCAACCAGATAGGGCAGCAGTGTTCAATGCATGGGTAGATTGCAGATTTATATATCTGTAGGATTGTTTTCAACAAAAAGGAATTTTTCACACTTAAATACAGTTCTCAATAATAACAAAATTGATGTTATATTTTAATAAATAAGTTTTATTTTTATTATTATAATAAAAAAGAGACCATTGTTATCCTTTGATGCTTGTTCAACTTTCTTTTAAATATAGGAAATTTGGTTATGTTTGGCAAAAGGTCAAACAAACATGATTGATATTCCAACACATGCCATAGACACAAAAAGGTAATCAGGTATCAAAAAAAATATTTTTGAATAATAATAATTATAGAAATGCTGCTCATTTGTTTTTCTTTATTTTAACAGAAAATGGGAAGATTGTTTAGCCTTTTATCAGAAAAGAATTTAGGAAAAACGTTTATACAACCCCAAAATTCATACACTGATATCCTCAAGGACATTTGGTCTAGGGAATAAAAGCATTGGTTGGATCCAGTGATGTGAAACCAAAGAGTTGTGAACTTGGAAAGTTGAGTTAAAGGGAGATAACTGATACTGAGACATCAGGAAGAAGCATGGCATGTGAAACTAGTGGACAAAGTAAAGGATTCAGTTCAAAATTCCAATCATCTGAAGAAGTCTGGAGCATACAAAGGCTGAAACACTTTCAATATGGCAATGAAAATGAGGACAACAGTTTGAACAATGTAAAGAACATAAATTTAAAAAAAAAAAACAGCCCTCTACTTTGAGTGGCTCTTGGGCTTTGTTTTTTTTTTGTTGTTACTTCACCCACTACATAATAAATAAATGAACAATAGTCTACATGTAAATTGTATAATAAACAACTTTTTGTTTAAAACTTTAGGAGGAGTTGGATATGCGTTGTGGTGCAGTGAATTTCAGCTCAGAAAGAGAAATCGAAGAGCAAAGTTCAAATTCCAGTTGAATTTGTTGCATTCACTTACAAGCAAATACCCTTGGGAAAGGTACTAATCTATCTCTTGCTTCGAACTATAAGTTAAATAGCTGGACAGATTGGGTTCTACAGCCTTAGTTGACAACTACTCTACCATAGAATGTAATGGTAATTTACTGTGGTAAAATATTCTGCCTAGTCAGTCATGTCTCTTTTGAGATATGATCACTCAAGTGTGAATCACGTATGACAATTAATTGACTTACTGTTAATATTTATTGAATACCTCATTTTCTTTCTTTTTTTCTTTTTTACTCTGCATTATTTTTGTTTGAGTTGTTGGCAGTATTTAATTAATGCTTTGGATTATCCTTATTGTCATGTTTTCAGTTCAGCAAATTTATTCTCTAATCTGGCATCTGCTATTAACTGTATTGTTTGTTCTTTAGCTATGTTGATTCATGTTGCCATTTCTGGATTAATTTTTTTTTTATTTACCATTTTTAAATGTTTTTTTTTTTTTTTTTTTTTTTTTTTTAGAAATTACCAAAACATTAAGAAAATGAAAAAAAGTAAAGTAGAAATAATTCTCTTTTTATGTGCAATGTTTCTTTAGGGCATAGGCGATCATGGCTCTTCGCAATTTCTGGTCCCTTGCAGCTCTAAATAAACCGTGTCTTTTCACTATTTCTAAATTCTGTTTACCCATCCATTTTTTCATGATCAAGTTTGTTAAACATTGTTTTTCTGCATCCCTCTTTCTGTCTTGTGACTATCAGATTTTCCAAGTTCTCCTTCCTCATTATGTGGCCCAGAAATTTCCAATGCCTTTTCTTGAGTATGTTTCCTTTTTGTTTTCATTTTCTCTAAACCCTGGTTGTTGCTCACATGTTCAGTCCATCCTCAGCATGTTTCTGTAGAACCATATTTCTACAGTATCCTGTCTCTTCTTCATTTATAAGGAAATTGTCTAGCATTGACTGTCATACAGGAAAGACAGATAATTCACAAAGCCTAAAACATGAACAAGTAAATTTGATTTTCCAAAATAAATGAATCTTTTTCAGAATCATTTCAACTTATAACATTTTGTATCTAAAATTAGTGTTGGGAGGAAATCTACCAAAATTGATATTTTTGGTTATCATAATCATTTCTATATTTTTTTCAGTGTTTCGTCTTCAACTTGGCAGGAGTGAATGAAATAAGACACAATGGTGGTTCCATCTCTCAGTAATAATTGGGCATTGCTTCAATGTAAACAATAATGGGAATTCAGGAGTGCTAAGAAATAAAACGTGTGTTGTGGTGCAGTGAATATCAGCTTGGAATGAGAAATCGGTGAGCCAAATTTGAATTCCAGTTGAATTTGTTGCATTGACTTACATGCAAATACCCTTGGGAAAGATATAAATCCATCTCTTCTTCCTCAAGCTATGGATTAAATAACAAGGCAGATTGGGTTCCATACCCTTGGTTAGTAACCAGTCTACTGCAGAAGGTAATGGCAACCTACTGCAGGAAATCTTCTACCCAGTCAGTCATGTTTCTTTCAAGACATGATTGCCCAAGTCTGTATCATTTATGGCATTTAACTGAAGAAATAAAAAAAAAGTTAATTCTTGCTATAAATTGGTTGAAATTGTGATGTAATCAATCTAGTAAATGATGTAAGAGGCTTTAGTGGTTCCATCTCTCAAGACCCTATTTTATGAACAATATTGTGCATATCTATGCAATGTTTGAAATTTACTCAAAATTGTTTCTGTTTAGTCTGAACTCATGCACGTATCCTTTCTTAAACCCCACTGCCTTTTGTTAAATCTCATTTAAACAGATATGTTTCATTATTGGTATTTGAATCTAGTTTACAAAGAAGAGAATTGGTGAAGGAGCAAAACCACTATCCCTGAATTATCTTATATGGTCAAGCAGTTAAAAGATGTTACTTCCTATCATGATAGTCAACTTTGACAGTATTCAATCAAAAGAACATAAGGTTAAGCTGAAATGAGCTTTAAAAACAAAGACAAGAATGCTGTTATAAACTAACAAATGCTCAGAACTTTCTATAATAATAATAAAGAAAATAATTGTGAGTTCAATCCCAGCATTGAGTAGTACAGACTTAGACTTGGGTAAATCGAAGTCAGTAATAATTGAGCAGCAACATATAAGAAGATGAGATATTCTTTGACACGATCAGTAGAACAAGAACAATCTACTTCTGTGCAGATAGAATAAATTTCTCAATTTAAAATTCCCTAACCCAGATCAACTAGTACCTGATGGGAGGGGTGTATAGCAACCAAAACATTGTGATAGTAACAACAATGATGAAGAAAATAGTCTGAGTGTAAATTGTTTTAACAATAACTTCTCATCCCAGAAATTCAGATGAAAAAAAAATGTTAGAAATGTTGATTTTTATTCATTGTTAAAAGTGCTTCAACCACATTTCAAATTCTACTGTGCATTTAAATCATAAACAGAAAAGCCAACAGTTTGAACAAGCTTTGTCATAGGTGAAAAGAATATTTTGCATACAACTGATTAACATCAACAACCAGTTTGTTTAAGTAATACTTTATTTTGTTCAGTACTTGTGTTTTAGTCTGATAGAGTAAATTACAAACATTTGGAGGAAAACGATTTTGTTTTTTCTTTCAGTTAAATGACAAACATACACTTTTGGTAAGGATTTTACATCAATTTTCTTTTTTCTCAATAAAAGGAAATTGATCTTAATTAATGCTGCCAAGGACAATGTCTTTGTTTGTTACTAATTCTGTTGGAAATAAAAGTTGAGTTTGACTGAAAGGAAAATAAATAACAATGCGCGATGAGGCATGCATATGACAGGCGCACATGTTTGGTAGATAAAGCATCAGGAAAAATTAGAAAAACTGGTAATAGTGATGGGAACGAAATGAGATTCCAACTTGATCATCATCCATTTCTTTGCTTGTTGTCTGTCACTCATTCAAACAATACATCCGATCAATGCTACACAAGGGGATTGGCAAATTCAAAACAAATACAATGGACTGACTGTTGCTCAAAGTAGCATTGATGCTATCCGACAGTCATGCATTTGAGAATTTGCAAGCAGACTAAATCACCACCTAGTGTCATTTTGCCAAATGTTTCATTCTAAGATATTACTAGGGAATAAATAAGCCAACTTTTGGTGCAACTAAAACGCAAAAGAAATAACTGATTTGTTTTTATTATGGAAATGATATCCGTAAACTTTCTAAACATAATGTATACAAAAACGTGTTGAGCCTGGAAATTGTTAACTGCATTTTTTTGTTTAAACCAAGAAATGCTGACGTGAACAGAGGATTTATTTATACCAGAGGGGTATTGAAGATTTTGTGAATGTAAAAATATATTGTGATATGAGTACAGAGAATGTGGAGATAATTTGTTTTCAAATTATCAATCAAGAATTGGGATGAATAGAAAGAAATAGACAAAAGATGAATGAGAAATAGATCTTCTCTAGAAATGAAGCCATATTGGCTAAGGCATGATAAAATAGAATGTTTAATTTAAATTAAAATGAACAACTGGATTGTTTATGAACAGCAATGAGTTCTAGGCTTGTTTATAATATGGAAAGAATACTGGCCTCATCTGTAAATTGAAAGAAGATTCAAGCTTGTCTATAAAATGGAATAGGTGCCAAGCTTTTTTATATAGTAGAATGTGTACCATTCTCATCTGTAAACTGAAAGAGGTGCCGGGCTTGTCTATAAACTGAAATTAATTCTAGACTTGCCTATAATCTGGAATGTGAGCAAGGCTTTTCTATAACCTAGAACAAGTACAGGCCTCATCTGTAAACTTGAAGAGTTGAGTTTGTCTATAAACTGAAACAAGTGCTAGGCTTCTATAAACTAAAATCAACTGATTTATTGGGACAGCTATCAAATTTATTTTTAAAAAAAAACGCTTCATTTTTTTTCTTTTTATTTTTTGAAATAATTTAAAGAAACTAATTATGTTCAATTTTAAGCAGGAGTTTTTCAATAAAATTAATCAAGTAACTTTACATATTCTGCAATTGAAACTTTTTGACAAAAAACACATACAGATCTCTTTCAACTTCTTTAGAGCTTTTTGCTTCAGTATCAACTCTTTCTAGATTTTAAGGTTTTCATAATTTTTTTAAATCTTGAAACAAATCAATATTATTATTCTATGAGTAAACAAGATTTCAGGCTCATCTTTGACATTCTTTATTTCTGCATTTCACCTGTGGAATTCATTTCATGAAATATTTCTCTTACCCATGGATTTAGATCATGGCATAAAAGACTTTTGCAGACAGAGATAATCCAGCAGGCAGTCAGAAAAGAACTTAGCTGTATACATTGAGGAGAGCGCCACAAATGGTAAATATTTCACCATGAATGCAAAATATGGTGTATATAATTTTTTAGCAAAACACTTTCATCTTTAAAAGATATAAAACAAAATCCTATTGGATTAAGTTTCCATTTGATTACATGTTTTCAAAATTATGATCATACCTGTTAATATTTAATCAATAAAACTATAATCAAATGATGACAAAAAGTCATTACTTTACAAAATGCATTTATTTTTTTCAATATAATTCAGTGATAAATATTAATCATATTCAGGCTAGGCAAGTATAACTTACAAAACTACTGAAAATATTTTAAATTTACTTATTATGCATCAATAGGCCTGATGAACCCAACAGCAGGAACCAATATTAAAAAAGTGAAGAAATTTAAATATCTGAGAAGTCTTTTAACAGGGGATGAAAACCGTGACACTGAAATCCAAAGTTCTATTGGGAAAGCCAAGGAGGAATTCCAAAAGAAAAAAAATGGATAAGTTTGGCAAAGAAAAGAGTACTAAAGTGCTACATGATATTTGTTCTCCTGAATGTTAATGAATGCTGGATGATCTCCTCAAATATGAAGAGGAGACTTTAAGCAATAGAAATGTGGTTCTACAGAGGGATGCTGAGGCTATTGAGGACCAAACATGTGAGTAAAAATGAAGTTTTAGAGAAAGAGGAAACAAAGAGAGAGTGCCTAATTAACATCAAAAAGAAACAGTTGAGGTTTCTGGGGCACATACTGCAAAAGGAGGGCTTGGAAAATTTGATACTCATAGGAAAGATAGAAAGTAAAAGGGAAATATTGCATAATATACTTTGTGAGCTTGAGTAAATGGATGGTAGAACAGAGCTTAAGAGAAAAATAGAAAGTTTATTAAGAGCTACAAAAGACAGGGAGTTGTAGAGAGCCATGATCGCCTACACCCTGAAGGATATGGCACAAAAGAAAAACTACTAAAAGGATATCAATAAAATTTAATTGATTTAATATGGCTCCAATTATTTTTTATTTCAGCTTTGACGCAAAATTGGAACTCTAAGTATTAGACACTAAGTCCCTGGACATCTTCAAATGATCCTTGTTACTGGCAGACTTAAGAGTATTGATATTCAGTTGATTGATTGATTTCCAATATATCAACCTTTTATTCATGTTGGATTAAATCTTATTGAAAGGTTTGTTTCTTACTCTGTAGATTAAATATTATACAATGAAAATTTCAGATCAAAATGTAGATAATTATTATATTATTATAATGTAGCATGTCAGATAACAGACTTATTTAGATAGATAGATAACAATGAACAGACTGAGCCAAGATATGAACAAACTGATATAGAAAAGTCTTAAAAGCACGTTTCTTTACAATAAATAATAATAAAAGTATATAAAATCACATTAAAATATATACTATCACAAGATAATCTTAATAACTATTTGTTATTTAACCTTACAAAACCATTTTATTTTATCATGTCTAAGAGAAAACAACATTCACAAATAAAGAGTCCGCAATGTACTTTAAAGATTGCCAAATTGTAAACATCTACATTTACAAGTATGTACATATATGTATTTGTAAATTTAGATTGATTTTTTTTGTACTATACTAAAAACTTGTTATTAAAATGCATTTATAAATGGAGAACTTGGAATGTTTATTTGTGGTTTAGCTTAGTGACAAGTAAATTCGACTTAGGTTACCTCTCCTGAAGCAAATTACTAACATAAAATGAGGCATACCTGTATAGGAATGTTTGTCTGTTTATATGTATGTGTGTGTACCATATTCATTACACTTTTAATTAAAATTTGTAGTATCATTTACAGGGAAATTAACTTCAAGACCCTCAAAAATTTCCCTTTTCAGTTTTTTATGTGCAACATGATTCTGGGACAAGACAGATATGAACAGGCCAACATAAACAGACAGACATGGACAGGCTGAAATGCATAAACAGATAAGTAGTCCATGTAAAGGGTGATAAGGAGCACAAGAGCTTCTTACTGTTGCTATAGGAAGTGATGTTTTCTATATACAAGTGTAACATTGGTGATTACATTTTTTGCATTAATTTGTATAGACAGGTTTCCCAAGTTCATTTGTGTAAACCAAAACACAAAATGTCACATGAACTTTGTACGAGGTTTGACAATGTTGCTGTCTATCATGATTTGTTCAGTGAAAAGAAACCTAAAGGCTAATGTGAAAGAAGTTAGAAATACTTTAAAATAACTACAGTTGGGAGTTACTAGATTTTTCTGAAGTAGTTTACATGTCAGATCAGCAAATGATAATAAATGGACTGTTCTGAAGCAGATTTCTACAACAACTGACTTTGCCAGCCAACCCGCTTAATTCAACCAAGGAATATGAACACACTGATAAAAGACCTCCAAGTCCAACCACATCAAAGGTTTCTTTGAAGTTTTTATCTAAATGATTTAGAGAGAAGATTTTTTTCATAGAAAATAAATTCTCTTAACATCTTTTATTCTAAAAACATTAACTTGCATAATAAAATCTGTCATAGTGTAGGTTTTCTATTCTGCATTTCAGATGCAGCTAAGCCAAAAACATTGATCAAACTTGTCAGTGATGGTCATATGCGTTTAACAAATCAATAACCATTATGTAGGTAAGTAGGTACATCAATGTCTGCAGTCTGATACAAAAAAAGCTTTTATTTTTGCACTACAAATATTTTTCAAGAAAATCTATTGTTCTCAAAGTATTTTTTTTTTTTGGTTGTAGGTAGTAAACCTTACTGGAGTGGGTGTTGAAATATTTTCATCTGACCAAGGAACAATCCCCCTCCCTTGAAAAAGAAAAACTAAAGAAAATTTCTGATGTTTTTTTTTCTTTTGTTCATGTGAGTGTAAGTTCTTTCACCAGATTTCATTCAGTTTCCAAAACATGCTCATTATAAAATTATTCCCCAAAAGCTGAAAGATGTTATTAAAAAATAAAAAACAACCTAAAAAACTCTTCTCTGACAGCTGCTGCTAATCTTAAGAAATGCTGCATCACTTTTGGGTTCATAATTAAATAACATTTCAGATGATGGTAATTCAGACAAGAGATGGTGTCAAACAATTACAGAATGGTAGATGCAATTCTTATAAAATAGAAAAATGTCAAAATAAATTAAACAGTGCCAAATAAACAAAGTTGAAGAATATTCAAGTTATTTGCATAAATTAAGAATAAAAAAAGAATAACTGAACTACAAACTGAGGCTTACATACAAGTAAGCCTCAGTTTGTAGTTCATATGGTAGGATGGATGAATTGTCATCTAAATTATACAAAAATGATACCTCATTTTAACAGATACATTTACCAAAATTACATAAAAATATCTTAAATTTAAATTAAATTTATTCATAAAATTTCCTGCAACTCTTCTGGATGGTCTCCTTGTTTAAGTTGGTGAATGTTACCATATTCCTTGCCTTCAGTTTATCTTTGGTTTCACAAGGAATTTTGTTGGTCTCTCACTCAACTGCATCCCACACATAATAATCAAGGGAGTTGCAGTCTGGGGAGTTAGGTGGCCAGAAAGGGTGATGTGATTGCAGAAATTGTCTGACAACCATAACTAGGTTCTTCTGTGTAAGTGACATAGTGCAAAATCTTGTTGCCGGGCATAAGGTCTTCCAGCAGTCACCCTATTGACCAGGGAAGTGCTACTTCCTCAAGTCACTTGATGTAGGCCATTGTGTTGAGTCTAAGTACTTGAGGGCGGATGAATAGGGGTATAATGTCACCATAACTAATGATCACACCAAACACCTTTGTAATCACCATTAGACTCATTTCTTTCTGAATCCTCTGCACTGTCCTCAGATTTACATCCAAACACTTTGAAATGTTCATATTGGAGATTCCACCATGAATTCTAGGCTGTATATGCTGTTTCTAAATTTCTTGTAGGATTTTCTTGTATTTCTATCTGACACATCAGATAGTGCCCAACTGACCCTACTATACTGCATAGTAAACAAAATAAAAAACAAACAACATGCATACTTGAAATTAAATATATAAAATGGTGACAATTTTATCCATCACACCCTGTAGATAAAAATGGACCAAGCACAGAGAAAGGGTGTTTCTCTATATTTATTTTAAATCATAATTTAAATATTTAACATCCAAATAAATATTTCAGTATGAAATTGAATATTGGATCTAAAGTTGTTATTTCCTGATATTATATAGTAAATCATCTAATATTTATTCAACAAATTCTATTTTTTTATGTTTTGATTTAATTGTAAGTTATCAAATTAATTTTGAATGTGTTGTCTTCATTTTAGACTCCTTATCGCCTAGTGCTGACAAGATATTCGTTCTAATTTCCTTCAGACATTTCATCTTAACTTGTTTACAAAAACTGAAGAATCTGAATAAACATAATTAGTGGAGGGGAAAAAAAGAAAAAAAAACTGAAAGATATTGGTTTTATGAGAAAAGCTAAAAATAACAGATGATTCACTGATTAACAAGAGTTGAAGGTTTTTTTTTTTTTTGAAAAGAAGAAAACAAGATTAAGTTCTAGTCCGGAATAAAATCTCCAAGAAAAGAGCACAGCTGAGAAAATAAAGGAATTTGTTTTAAGATGCAAATAAAAATTCAAACGTTTGAAGGCATCTTAAATAAATAAACATTGAAGTGTTTATGAATTGATTAAAATAAATAAAAATGTGAAAAATGACTAACAAATAAATTAAGTTAAAGTTCACAAGTTTGTTTATTTTACCTGTGACAAACACACAGGTACTAATGTTTCTGTCATGACAATCAGAAGAATTTTAGAATGAAAACAAAAATTTATAAATTGCTTTCTTTGATTTGAAGTTGATACAAATTCAAAAGAAATATTTTGAGTCATGCTATCTCTTAAAATATATGCATTATTATTTTTATTTTAAGAATTCTTCTATGTGTTGTGTTCATTCAGGATGTGGGCAATCACAGTCCTCTACAACTTCCTATCCCTTGTAATTCTTAGTCAGTAAAAAGATAAACCTTACTGTCTTGATCTGAAATTAAAGCCAAAATATGATGTTTAGAACGGCTCATGATAAAACATAATAGACATTCATTGTCTCTTATATTTAAACAATTTATCGATCGCACCCTTTGTGCCCATATATATATATATGGGCATAAAGGGTGCGATCAATAAATTGTTTAAATTACACAAAAATGAAAATAACCCCGACATCTCATTTTAATAGATATATTTACCAAAATGAAACAAAAACACGTTGAAATACTAAAGAGTAAATTTATTCAATGAAATTGCCATTGGCTTCAACCACAACAAACAAGGGAGTTGCACTCTTGGGAGTTAGGTGGTCTGATGTTAGAGGTGTTATAGTTACAGAAATAGTCTGACAGACATGACTGAGTTCTCCTGCATGGTACAGAGTTCTGTTGTCTGATATAGGGTCTTCCAACAGCCACCCTCTTAATCTAGTGCAGCATTAACTTCTCAAGGCACTTGGTGTAGGCCTCTGTGTTGAGACTGAGGCCCTCACCAACAAATTTGGGAGTTCATTTCTTATCAGAATGATCAGAGTGAGTTTTCTGAACTGCCATACCTTCATAATTGCCATTTGACTCATCCAACTCTTTCTGAATACTCTACACTCTTCTCATATTGACACCCAAACACTTTGAAATTTTCATATTAGAATTTCCAGTGCAAATGCAAAGCATTACAGTAGGATGTTTTCAAAATTACTGCCAAAGTGAAATAAAAAGAAAAAAAATGTGCATGCACAAAATTAAAAATATAAAATGATGACAATTTACCAATCGAAGATTGTACGTGTGTGAGTGAGTATGTCAGTATTATATTGGATGAAAGTAAATCATCCATTCCAGCCCAGTAACATGCAGAGGTTTGGTGATGCCCTAGGCCAGATTCTTGACTATATGCCCCTAAGACTCAAGTAGTCGGGGGAGGATCTATAGTGCCTAGTACTGAGAAATGTGAGAAAAAAAGACATTTTAAATATGTAAAAACAGATGAAAAATGAAATAAAACCTTATTGAAAATTAAATATAAACTAAATTTTTATTTCACTCTTTGATTGGATGCCCTTTCGATATGGATGCCTGAGGCTGTCGCACTCTCTATCCCCCTGTTCCTACTGTTCCAGCCATGATAAAGTTTACATTAGCTTGTTTTTACTTGCAAAGACAAGCATATTCAAAAGTCATTTAAAAAAAATAAAAGAAAAAAGAAAATCATGTTTTTGATAGTTTTTTTTTTTTTTATATTTAGTTTCTGCATGTTGTAGTGCAGTAGATATCGGCTTGGTATGTCAAATCAGAGAACCGAGTTAGAATTCCAGTTGTATTTGTTGCACTCACTCATGTGCAAATACCCTTGGGAGAAGTATGAATCCATCTCTTCTTCCTCCAGCTATAGGTTAAACAGCAGAACAGATTGGGTTCTATAGCTTTGGACAACCTGTCTATCACAAAAAGTAATGACAACCTACAGCAGAAAAATCTTCTGGCCTGTTAGCCATGTTTCTTTTGAGACATGATCGCCCAAATATATATATATGTCAAAGCCATTATGATCTGGATGCTCAGTCGACTCCATGTAGATCTTAGGTTGTTTTTCCTTTACTAGCTTTTATATCGCATTGTGCTATTATCTATGCCATATGAATTTCAGATATTAATTGAATGGCTTCCAGCTTCTCCAGATTTTAATCCAATAGAAAACTTGTAGTCTATTATGTATATGAGAATAGAAGACAATATTCAAGCAAATAAGATATCCAGAAACATTAAAAACTGTTGCAAGAGAATGTCAAAAAGTTAAGAAAACCATTGGTTGAAAGGCTGATGAATCTCATGGAATTTTAAAGAGTCCATAATAAAATACAGAATAAATAATTTAAGTATACAGGATATTGTCTTAATACAATGTTTCTCTAGCGTATACCTTTTAGATTCATTGATAAACAAACATTTATGCAGCACTTTGCATAATAAAAATTAATTCCTACTAAACAAGCATCTTCAATATTTTAATAAGGATAGATATAAACTGAAACATACACAATATCTTGATCTAATGCCAATTACAGAATCACTGACTTAAATCAGAAAAATCAAAGATTGTCTGTTCTTAAATATTACAACTTTAACAAGTTGAAGTTTTTTAGATGCTATCCCTGCATTTGGCTAATGTTGCTTTTGCAAATATAGTGTGTGACAAAAATACCTCCCACAAAATAGTCAGACATTAGTGTAAATGGTGTCTTCATCTAGCTAATATCTTAGCATTATGTGGGAGGTATTTCTGCTACACCCTATATTATTCTTTATTAGATATTCAACTTATCATCTGTAAGACTGTTGTTTTGATCACCTCATTTCAGTTAATGGGTTTTTCAAGCTTCCTCTGGTGTAGATCACATTAGCTACTATTTCACTTTGTCTTGCCCTTTTTTTCCCATTGATGAAAATAAAACTTCCTGTAAGAAACAGATACATACAGCTCAGGAAAGTTAAATATTATTTTCAATCCTTTTCATTCCAGTATATAGTTATTAACCAAGCTTATCTTAAACTGGCACAAGACCAAAGTAACTCAAAATCCAGTATAGATCAAATTCACTACATAGAATATAAATAAGAAAATATGGCCCATTGGATATAGGCATTGGTTAGTTCCAGTGACTTGACCCAAAGAGTTGTGGTGAACAAATAACTTAGAGAGTTAAGTTAAAGGAAGATAACTATGAAGTATAATCCCATGGAATGAGAATGATATACCCCAGTGAACAAAATAAAGGGTTTGGTTCAAAATTCCTAGCACCTGAAGAAGGACAGAGCATACAACGGCCAAAACATCATAAACATGGCAATAAAGGTGAGGATAACAGTCCGAACATTATAATAAAAATAAGAAAACCCTTCAAAATCAGCACACACTGATTCCAGTATATATTCAGTTTGTGCTATACAATCTTTCACTTCTATATAATCAGAAGATGTGAATACTAGTGAGGAGTTAAATCAAATATCTATGTTGAATGATACTGCAGAGAATGGTTCAAGCTTTTGAATATAACTTCAAAAGTCATCTTAAAAGTAATTTATTTCTTCTGCTTTCAATAATTTCTTTTTTTTATTCAACAGAGATTATCAGGAGAACCAAATGTAAGTGTGTGAATGCCAAGCATTCTCAATGTCAGCTGTGCTGCACAATCAAATGAAAATCAATATGAGATTTTGTGTTCAAAACTCTTTTATAATCCAAGTTAAAACCAGCAGACCCAAGACAAAGAGAAAAGAAAACAGATCAAACTAAATGAATCAAGAAATGTAGTTGTGTTCATTTGACCATTTTCCATGGAAAAAAAATTGTCAGTTTCTTATTTCTATTAATATTCAACTTTTCAGAGTTATGCCAGACAAATCTGATAGACCCAACAAGTTCATGTTTATACCAAGAACATAAAACATTTTTCAAAATAAAAATAAAGGCTTACATTTCCATATCAGCTAATATTATACAATATAATAATTATGCCAAAATTCATCTGATAAACTCACAATGCTACGCAATATAAAATAAAGATAATTTAAAAATGTACAGCTTAAATTTTCTTGATTAAATTAATTTTATTTAAATTTATCTTTATGGCTTTAATCAGGAAAGATTTTAAATTTAGATCATGTCAGTTATTAGCTGATTTTTATTTGAAATTTTCAATGTATAATCAGTCAGTCAGTTAAGTACCATACATGATACATGCTTGGATGATAATGTCTCCAAAGAGACATTACTGACAGGACAGAAGATTTTCCAGCAGTAGGTTACCACTACTTTCTGTGGTAGATTGGTTGCCAACCAAGGCTATAAAACCTAATTTGTCCTGCTATCTAACTGATAGCTGTGGGAAAAGAGATAGATTATATTTTATTATTATATATTAATAAGTAGAGGGAAATAAGTTTATTACTTCATAAAATAGAAAACCAATTCCCCACTTTAGGTCTAGGAGAAGTTTTAATTGTATTTGTTTCCAATTATATTAACTTGTACTAATTCTTGGGGTGTCAGTTTATTACTTCATAACAAGAGAAAACTGATCTCCCACTTTATGCCCAGTAGAAGCTTTAATTCCAACTATTATATTCAGTCACTCAGTTAAGTGCCATACATGATACATGCTTGGGCAATCATGTCTTGAAAGAGACATGACTGACTGGGCAGAAGAAATTTTTCCAAAGTAGGTTGTCATTACTTTCTATGGTAGACTGATTGCTAACCAAGGCTGTAGAACCCAATTTAACCCATAGCTGGAGGGAGAAGTGACGAATTGATACCTTTTCGAAGGCTATTTGCACAGAAGTGATTCAATGAATTCAACAGGAATTCGAACTCAGCTCTCCAATTCTGAGCCAATATCCACTGCACCACATGTACACCCATTATTGTATAATACTCAATCAATTAATGAAAAAGAGTGAAATAAAAAAAATATTTTTGTAATGATGTTTTTTTTTCTTTTAATTAATTTATAGACTCACTGATATATCTATTTATGTCTTATCAGCCTCGACAATGTAAATAAAAATGATTATCACAAAATTCCTTGGAGTCCATTTTATGAGATTTCCTCTGAAAAATACAAGTGAACTATTTGCCATATAACACCGAGAGCAAGTGAATATGAAGAACAAGAGACTAAATCTTGTCAGTGTTCCACTGACAAGATTTTGAGACAAACTGATTTTTGGAAAGCATCCAAAAGTACAATAGAATTAACTCTAAGCAATTTTACCAATTGTATAATATTACTGGAAACATAACATCTAATAGATGGGGTTATCATATCCAGGGTCACTGATGTAATCTTTGGATATGTAATTATTTTCAGTAACAGACAGGCAGTTCAACCCTAAGCTTACCAAGTTTTGATAGTTGTAATAGTTTTTCAATTTATTTCTTTATAACTCAATAAAAAATTTATCTCATTAACTTTGATGACAAATCTTTTAAGTAAATATAATCTTGCTATCTGCTTGGTGCCTCATGTCACATAAAGCCACCTGATGAGAATTGTGATCAAATTATTCCATGGGATAGGGTGATTGACTCAACACCCAACTTTTGTACTCCAAGGAAAGGTCGATTTTCTGGCAAGGTTTTGTTGTAGTGCAGTGGATATCGGCTCGGAATGACAAATCAGGGAGGCGCATTCACTTATGCTCAAATACCCTTGGGAAAGTTATTAATCCATCTCTACCTTCCAGTTATGGGTTAAATAACAGGACAGATTGGGTTCTACAGCCTTGGTTGGTAACCAGTCTACTGCAGAAAGTAATGATAACTTACTTCAGGATAATCTTCTGCCCAGTCAGTCATGTCTCTTTCAAGACATGATCACCCAAGCATGTATTCCGTATGGCACTTAACTGACTGATTTTTCTTGTGCTCCCATGCTAATGAGTTCCATTTATTTAGGTTTAGGAATTCAGATATTTCCTTTTCTTAGATTGGTTGCCAACCACCTGCTTATTCATAAAATGTCTTTGATTTTGCATATGAGGTTAAAGTGTACCATAACCAAGCTGAATTTAGGAGAAATATAAAGACTATGGATGAGTTTTATTTATGAATAGTTTCTTGTTTTAAGACATTTTCCAAGTGGATATTTTAGTTATTTACAATCAGACTAATATCATCTTTGTGTTATATATTAATTTATTACAGTATAAAATTTCACCCAAAAGTGTATTCAAATTTTTGTTTCAAGATTTAAAAAAATAAAAGAAAATAAATGTTGTTTTTGAAATGTTAGAGGCTGCAGAAAAACCCAAGTGCAAGCTAAGTTTTGTTTTGATGAACACAAAGATCAAGGTAAAAAATTTTATCACTTGAAATATAACAAAATGCACCAGAAGGGCCGTGTGTTAAATGAGGTTGGCCTTTTTAAGTGAGATCAGACAGCAGCAGTCAGTCGAGTTTTAGCAGTTGAGTTCAAAGCACAGAAGAAGGCACAGTCATCTGACTGCCCTTGTTACATGTGTGATGACTCTCAGACTAACCCTCCTACTTAACAACCAACATCACTGAAGAAGTGAATAAAAATATGTTATATATTTTTATTTATATATACATGTTGTTGTCCATCCTTTTGTCTGTGAAAATATTGTCATTTTGATTCAAGTTTTATTTTGGTCAAAGTGGGTGTGCAACATTTGTTGTTGTTGTTGTTATTACAACATTTCAAATCTTGTGATAGTAGCAACAAAGATGAAGACATTAATTTGAATATAAATGATAATAACTCCTCATCCCAGGAACTGAGACATGAATGAAAAAAGAAAGCAGTTAGCCTAAACAATTATGAAAAGAAAAAGCTCTGGTGGAACATGATCCAAAAAATCTAAACCAGAAACTCAAAGAAAAATGTAAGGTTACAACTATGTAAAATTCTTTCAAAGTTATTGGTAAGAGAAGGAATAAGAGGAGGAGCTCTATGTTCAATTGGGATAAGGAAGTTCAATTTAATCTAAAGAAAAACAATTTATATAGGCCTTGATTAATAATGCTTAATTGTTTGAAAATGTATTTAACTGTGTGGAATTAATAAATTAGAAAACCAAAACAAAAAATAATGCTGAAAATGTACTTTCATCCTTTAGAAAAAATAAAAATGAGAATAAATATATTTCTATTGTTTGAGATACAATCAGATTTAGTGAAGATGACTAATTTAGACCATTAAAAGATTAGCTCGAAACAACATATTCAGCTCATCATCATTAAATATTATTAAGCAAGTAACTCATTTTGTTGCATGGTAAAAAAAACAAAAAAAAACAAAAACAACACTAACAGGCATGGTGTATTGAAAATTAGCCATTTTGCTGCATGGTGAAAAAAAAGAATGTTTTTAATTTCACCTCAGAGAGCTGTTCAATTAACATTAATGTTAATCTTGTTAAAATGAATACATAAAAAATATTGCTTAAGGTGAAAACTTGGAAATAAGAAAGATACCAATTGTTAATATTCTGATATAGACTTAGTTATATTCCCTGATCCAATCATCATTTATTTCTTATTTTTACTATAACTTTGTATTTAAGATCTTTCCTACAATAGTCACCAAAAATTCAAATTCTCTTTATATAAATTTTAATACTCTTTTAGATTACTCAGATTAAAACAGATTTCCATTCCTACAATGTACTGTAATGTGTTTTTTATGTAAGTCAGAACATACCTGGGACTTTCCATGAATTAGCACTTACATCATTCACCTATATTAATGCAAAAGTAAAGTAGTAATCTAGAAGATAACAACACATTTCTATGACATAATTAGGACTACAAAAGACACGTTGATATAAATTTAACGCATATAATTAAATTGTTTTAAGCTGCTTGTATATTTATTGCCACTGATGTCATTGGCCCTCAGTGGATGAGATGATGAAGTGTAAGATGTTTATATGGTGACTATTTTCCTTTTCTTCAAACATCAGAAGAGCTTGCATTACACTTGGGAGCCAAAATGGAGAGCAATAACTTTCCGCAATCAAAACAGAAATGAAAGAGAGTGAATGCACAACAATCTAATATGGCATACAACCAAGAATTGACCCTGGCTGACATTCCTCACTTTGGCACCATATGACGGTATATTTTTTTCCGCAAAATGTATTCTGCTGCACCACACATTCTTCTGGCATACCATTTGCATTATGTTTACCTGGCAAACAGCGTAAGACAAAACAATATTAATGGAGATTGTGCCATAACCATGAATTGTCATAGGTCAGAATTGTCATAACCCAAAGATTTACTGCATCCATATCTAAAATTCATGTAAGGAGAGAGCTAAACGAATGATTTATATTTCACTATTTAAAAAATTTCCTGACAATATGATTCAAACAAATATTTTCAAAAAAAGTGTTAGTATTTCACCCCTCCACCCATGATCTAATGTGACATAATACTAATTTAACTTATTTTGTCATATGAAAATGAATAAGCATATAAAGAATTAAAAACATCTTAAAATGAAATCTTCACAAATTGCAAAAGAACTCTGCCTGCTATTATTGAAAATGAAAAGGGAAGAGAAAAGAAAAAGTGAAATACTAAAAAAAAAAAAAAGATAATAAATTTCTTAAGTTAAACTAATTCTAACCACATAACAAAAACACACACACTGACTTCAGCAGGGGAGAAAATTCTTTTCACAAAAAACTTCTTTTTAACCAGTCACCTTAAGATGTCATTTTATGTTAGTCCCAATCATGTGAGACAAACATGCAACATTCATCCACCTTATGCTAAAGTCAAACAAGGACAGTTTTTCTCTCTCAATTCTGAGCTTAACCATAAAGCTGATGCTTAACGTATGCAACAAGATTATGGTGAGAAAGAGACAAATCTCCATGGACTTCATTGATGTCATCCAGATCACTATTTCTATCATAGCTAATGAACACAAGGACCCAGTATTCCTTCTTGTCAAATGACAGGTCACGTGGGTGACTCAGTAATGGAGTTCAATCCCTGGACTGAATAGACTCAGTGGAAACAGTGTGACCAATAACTAAGCAGTACTAAATAAGAATACCCTAGAGATCCCTAGATATGGAAAATCAAACAAGATCAATCTATACTCTCAAGATTAAATAAAGGCTTCAGCTTAAAATTCTATAAGTAACAGACACTAGAAAAAGGTCAGAGGCCACAATTACCGAAATGTGATTAGAACAAAGATGAAGACAATAGCATGAATGTAAATATATGCAAATCAGTTAAAAACTGGTTTTATTTTTTTGCCTAATCTCTCTTCTACAGATTGCCTTCTTTTCAAATATCTTAACGATTTCTATAGTGAGAAAACAAATTCTCCAATGTGTATCAAATTAAAAAAGCCTTCAATGAATTTATTGGTTCACTGCACAAGAACTTCTTTTAGAAGATAAATGATAACTGGATGCCAAGATGGCCAAGGAATAATGTTTTGATTGCATATTTTTAATTTTTTGTTTTCAAATAAATCAGTAGTTTCAGGTTGAAGAACTTGATACTTAGACAGTAAATTATAAAATGAAAGAATCAATCAGTGTTGAAAAGCAAAAAAAACAACATAAAATCAAAGAAACATTCTATACAAGAGAAACAATAATTCTAAAGAAAAACAGATGTAGTGATCAATTCTTTTTGTCCCATTAACCAAAGTGCTATAATACAAATTTCAAATTTGACCTCACCGTGTGTGTGAGTGTGTGTGTGCAAGCCCTGAGCCCTCATCTGAAACATAGACCTTATATTCTCATGTGCAATGTCTGAAAGATTCCTTCTCTCATTGTTGAGATGGGTGATTTATAAATTTGCCATGCTTCTCACTCCCTTGTTTGTAAAAGCAAGGGCAACTTTAATGTTATATGATTCTGCATTTGGCAGGCACTATGTTAACTCAAGTCTATTCTGCATCCCTTAGTGATGTGATATGCAGTATAAATTCTATTCTGGCATGACACTACACAGGTAGTACTTATTTAATACTACAATTCAGTTTATACATTAAGAAAAAGAGTATGCTAAACAATCTGAAGCTAATCATTTACATATTTTCTACTTCTTGGTATGTCTTAAATAATTCATATATTGTAATATTCATGATTAAAAGTACTAGAAACTTTTTCATCTCATCTAAAGAGAGTATAAATATCAACTTTATTTCACCTATTGTTATATGAAAAATTCAAATCTTGTTTAATACTACAATTCAATTTATACACTAGGGAGAAGAAAATCCTAAACAACCTGAAACTAACCATTTACATAATGTCTTGGTACATCTTAAATAATTAATATATAGTAATGTTTGTAATGAAGATGTTATTTTTTGTAATACTTATACCTACATTGTAGGCATTCATTTCTTTGTAGATATACAAAAAGCTGATACTTGAAACTTCTATCTTGCCTAAATCAGACAATAACTAATTTCCTTTTCACTAGTGATTCCTCTTGTGACTGTTTCCTAAGATTAATTCCTACACAGAGCTAAACCTTTCATCTTCTTTTAAGCTAGTTTTTAATGAACATTTTTTTTATTTTTCTTATACTTATGCTCATAAAAAAAATCCAGTCAGAAAGAAACTTACAAAGATAATAGTTTAATTCGACTTTATCGAAAATTGCAGGTTCGTTTCCCAGGAAAATGGTTCATTGCGATCTTTCTCCTGATACACACCTATAAAGAATTCACCAAGTAGCATTATTTTGTTTACTCTTTTTATTTGACATTTTACGCATTAGTTTTCCAGAAAATATATCTAATAGAATTCTGGGGATAAGACTTAATGCAATTGATATTCCAGAGAAGAGCGTTACATTTTCCCATTGTAGGTGGCATCCCTGTCATATGTTTTTGGTACAACAGATCTTGGTGGTGGTGGGGGGGAGACATTCTTACACAACTCACAAAGTGATACATGTATCTGCAGTGAGTTGTGTATGTGGTGTTGGTAGGGGAATAAAAGTGGGAATCCTTGGCAACTGCTTCTAGCTGACATTTGAAAGCAAAGACATCAAATGAAGAGATCTACTTGAAGTAGAAAATCACTGTCTTATCTCAATCTCTGCACTAACATGCCATAAATCACATTTGGTAGTGTAATAAAAAAAAACATATAGAAAGAACTTGTAATAATTATATATTTATTGACTAGAAAATTTTTAGGAATTTTTGCCACAATTTATACCTGAAACAGCTTGTGCTAAAAATGCATTTATTTATTTATTCATACCAACATAGATATTAAAAAAAATAAAACAACACAAAGCAAGGCAACAAAGCCACTGAGACACAATAAAAGAATCTGTGAAAAATCATTCTGAAAGAGAGAAGACAATAAAAGAATAGGATTCAAGAAGACAGATGATGATTGACATTGCATTTAAATTTTTAAGATCAAAACTGACTGGAAAGCAAGAAGCTGAAAGAAAGTTCCACAAGCAAGAAGTGTTCAGAAGAAACTGTTAGCATAGAACATATAAATTAGTACAACACATTGCTATATGTAGCACACACTGAAGAAGAAACTCACTATAGTACTATTGGCCTATATAACTACTTTGTTAAATATTATGTCATGGTGTAACAAGTGATTATTTCATTTTTTAATAACTTGAATTTGGTCATATTATTGGAAGATCATGATGCACCAATGTTTTTGTTTGTAGAGAGTCCTGCTTCCTTGTTTGAAAATCAACATCCAAAAATGATGAAATTTTTTCCAGGATCAAAGATTAACCTCAACTACAATATCAAATTATTTAGGAAAGATATTAAGACTGCAGTGATTGGGAAAGTATCTCTTCAGAAGTATTTTCCACAAAGCAGGTCTTTAAACATAATACACAAAAAATATGATGTCATATATATATATATATATATATATATATATATACAGAAAGAGAGAGAGACAAAAAAGAGGTGGGAGAGAGAGAAGAAGAAAACTCAACACATAAACAGTTGTAAATCCTAAATTTATTTCAGTAATTGCAAAAATATGAACTCCTTCATCAGACCTCAAAAATTAAATCAGTTTTGATTTTTTGAGTCTGATGAAGTAGTTCATATTTTTGCAATTACTGAAATAAATTCTGGATTTATAACCATTTAATTATGCGTTGAATTTTCTTGATATCACATTGCTCTGGGTAATATTAAGCTCTCTATATTATTTGTTCAATATTTTATATTAAATAGATAAATTTTTTGGATTATCCTCTTCATTTTTATGGGTTTCTCATTATTTTATATAATGTATATACACACACACACACACACATATATATATATATATATATATGCAAACTAATGCCCTCATCTTTATTGTTATCACATTGTTACAGCCACTGTGCCCTCAACTTTTTATTAGATGTTTGTTGACACAGGTAACCTTACTTTTTAAATAATCTACATGTGCAAATGGCTGGATACCTTCCAAACATACCCTGTGTATGTATGTATGTATGTATGTATGTGCATGTATAGATAAGCTATTCTTGCAATTGTAGGCTAACATAAGATTCGTCCATGCCAAAGTTGACTATGGATATCACAACTTTTACAGTACTCATTTTCTCAACCATCATTTGGTTAAGATATCTGCAGAAAGAATAGAACACTAGAAAAAGAAGAATTATATGTTTCCCAAAAGCAATTTTGTGAATCTTGAATTCAAATTCATTTCCCTGTTCCTGTTTTCTATGTCACAGATGTCTTATACATCTTCAATTTTCTAAACATGGATGGATATATATATATATATATATATATGCATGTATATTGTGCCTATACAAGTGAGAATGTGATTATCACAAAAATTCAAATAAAATGCTGCATTATATTTAAGTGAGATAACAATATAGATTTCTAAACACTGAAAAGCGAGTAATTTGTTTTGAAAGGAAATTCTGTGATGATCAGAGAAAATCCTGCCAGGTAATGAGTTTGGACACAGTTGCCTGAAGGAAAGAGAACATGCTGTATGTATCTTTAAAAGCACATTCCTCAAACAGATGGAGAAGAGCAAACACAATGGCAGCTGTAATGAATGTCTGCACATTTGTCTGTGGGAGTGTTGGATTCAGCAAAGATCAATAACAACAACTTTCATATCTTGTACACAGATTGTCAAGGTCGTTGCTGTGCAAGTTACCAATACAAGCCAATAATGTATGGCCCCAATATTAGAACTCTTAGGCACACTAACAATAGCCAAAAATATTTCTCTGACAAATTCTATCTAAACAGAAATATTTAAATCAAATTGCCACAGGAAATCTAAATTAATTAATGAAATAAAATATAACAAGTAAATATTGGGTGCTTTATAGATTAGAGAGGATGCTTATTTTTTAAGGAAATTTTTTAGTCCTAACCCCAGGCTTATAGAAACCAATCTGTTTATTAATTTCACCCTTTTTGACTCTTTAAATTATTTTGTGAACCCCTCTTTTATTAAGACCTCATTTTTTTTATTGCATATTGAGAAAAAATTCATTTCCTCATTGTATTATCAAGTTGGAACAAAAGTTCTATCTAATTTCTGATGTGAAATTGTTCAAAAAAATTTATTAAAGTAATACTTTGTTGTTTAGTAATACTACTCTGAGTAATTTATATCTTTTTTCTTTCAGATGGTATGAATAGTATTCATAATGTAGTCTGAAACTTGCCTCTGTGTTCATTTCAACTAGAGAACACACCAGAAATGAGTTTCATAAAGGTGTCAACACAAGTGTTGCATCAACATCCATCAATTATGAAGTTGATGCATTGAGCAAAAGAAGTTGCAGGAGGCAGCTTTCTTGCTTCTAAACTGGGAATTTTAGTCTAAAGAACAAGCCAAGTGAAGGTCATTCACGAAGACTCAATTCAGAGGATGTGGAAGTTGTTGCTAAAGCAAATCATGACACTACAGCTCAGAAACTTGGTGAGAAATTCAATATTAGACATTATTTACATTGTTCAGACAATTGTTCTTATCTTTATTGCTATGTCTAAAATGTTTCAGCCATTGTACGCTTTGGCCTTCCTCAGGTGCTAGGAATTTTGAACCAAACCCTTTACTTTGATCCCTGTGGTATATCATTCTCATTCCATATGCAATGCCACTTTTGGTAGCCATGTAGTTATCTCTCTTTAACAACTCTCTAAGTTATTTGTTTACCACTGCTGTAGTCTGATATTGAACTCATAACACTTTGGGTCAAGTCACCGGAACTAATCAACATCTATATTCAGTGGCATCTGAAAGTGGTTTTGCACCTCGAATGAGAATGACATACCCCAATGATCAAAATAAAGGGTTCAGTTTGAAATTCCTAGGACCTGAAAAATACCAGAGCATATAAAGACCAACATATTGTAAACATGGCAATAAAGATGGGTAAAATAGTCTGAACAATGTAGATAATGTAAATATTAGAAGTATAGACAAATATTATTATCAGTCATACAATAATCTGGGATGAATGGCAAATAACTGGAAAGGTTTCAGTGGTTGAAAAATAGGTCCTGCATGACCTGTCTCCAGAGAATTGCCTTCAACATGTCAATTGTTGAAAATTATAGCTCAAATGACAACTTCAAGCAACCTTTTTTGACAGGCTTGCTACTGATGATGAGAAATGGATCCTTTACCATAATGTTAAGTGCCTTCATAAATGGGTCAGTTAAGAAAACAGACCTGCTCAGCAACTGAGAAGATAATTTAATTCAAAGAAAATCATGTTCTGCGTATGGTGGGATATTTAAGAAATCATCTTCAATACGCAAGTGGTAAAATGGATAATGGCTTAGAATTGGTAATCAGAAAGCCAAGTTCCAATTTCAGCTGCATTCCTCTTCTCTCTCCAGTTATTATTTAATTATTAAGACTTGTAACACTAAATCCTTATTATCTCAAAAAAAAAAAAAAAAAAAAAAATTCTTATAACCTAAAAGTATTTTCTGGTTTTATAGAAAATGAATCACTCATTATACTTAATACCTTCTTTAATTGTTTTTTATTTCTAAGGTAAAACAATTTAATTATTGTAAAATAAGTTTAAACACACATTTATTTATACGAATAAAATAAATTGATAATGTGATAAAGGCTGCGATCTGCAGATGTAACTTTTTATGGATATTGTGGTGCAGTAGGTATTGGCTCAGAACAAGAAATTGTAGAACCAAGTTTGAATTCCAGTTGGATTTGTTGCATTCACTTACACAAAATTACCCTTGCAAAAACAAGAATCTGTCTCTTCACCCTCTAGCTATGGCTTAAATAGCAGAACAGAATGGGTTCTGTAGCCTTTGTTGGTAACCAGTCTACAACAGAAAGTAATAGCAACCTACTGCAGGAAAATCTGCTCAGTCATCTCTCTTTCGAGACATGATCGCCCAAGCATGTATCATGTATGGCACTTGATTGACTGACTTAATATAATATTTGGAAATATAATTAAAACTTCTACTGGGCATAAAGTGGGGCATATGGTTTTCATTTTTATGAAGTAATAAACAGATCCCCCACTAATTATTACTTATTAATAATATAATCCATCCATTCACCCACCCATATATGGGTTGAATAGCAGGACAGATTGTGTTTTATGGATCCTGTTGGTAACCAGTCTACCACAGAACATAAAGGCAACTTACTGTGGGAAAATATTCTGTCCAGTCAATCATGTCTCTTCCAAGACATGATCACCCAAGTGTGTATTACGTATGACTGAATGTCTTACATTCTCTTGAACAGATATGACAATATAGAGTGTCTTTTGAATTAGTTATTACATAAATGTCCCCTAATATGTATTGAATTACTTCTCTCTATAGGTGGAATCTTTAATGATTATATGTATAGTCTTCAACTGATTATGAAAGGAAATGACTTTAATTACTAAGTTCCATGAGAAGATAAAAGGGGTAGTATTATATGCAAATTAGTAGACAAGTATAAATAGAGAATAAGTAAGGGAAGGAAAATGGCTACTACTACGCACAAAGAAATGCAAAACATGAAATGAAAATAAAGAAACAGAATTTAAAACCTGGTTAAAAGTTAATTGGTTCAAAGTGGGAAGCTATTGGATTTAAATCTGTGGTCATAAATTTTTATCTGATCAAGGAACGAAGGTCCAAGGGTGTGATTGTTAATTAGGCCATCATAGCATTCCCTTTATAACAATTCAGTAAGAAAGAGGAGTTATTTGGCAAGAAGCTTTTCTTCTCTAAGTATCATGTGACAAGTTACACTTGGTTACATGAAACCAGAAACAAGGAAAGATCATTGATCTGATTGAAAGCAATCCATTACTGTAACAAACCAACCACAAAGTCACCATCATATGATTGGCAGCTGTACAAATGGAACATTTCCAGATGAGGTTTGGTATTTGCATGATTAGAGAAAGTCATCAAGATACTATGTTGGGCTGACAGATTTTGATATCCGGTCCTTCCTGATATTGTAGTAGACAACAAGACTTGCTAGTATTTGTATCTCCTCTAACATGTGACAGGTTACACAAAGACTGATATCAAAAATGAATCCTTGATATCATTAGAAACTGTTCACTATTGTCAATCATAGCATGTTGGTTACCAACTGAGAAAAGTGGACACCAGTTCAAGTACTATCACCACAGTTTTTCCTTTTAGGTTTTTTTGTTTTTTTTTTCTAAGTAGTAACTGTTAGGCACAAATTTTTAGACAAAAACTAAAATAATTCTTAACAAAATGGATATGTTGTTAAAGTGAAAATTAATTATGTAAATTTAATATATAAGTAATTTAATATTCAAAGGATTGGTTTTAATATTTGGTCAATAAAATGAGCAGTGCACTTAGTGATTTCCAAGTATGTATCACTCATTCTCTCATGTGTGTGTGTAAGTTCTTTGTAAAGGACTTATCTTCTGACTTGAAGTTTTTCAGCTCTGCTTGTCAGAGTAAGATGAATATAATGAATTCATTAACAGATTTCACATTTAATTATCTAATTATCTGTTCAATGTTGTTGCTCTATCTTTCTTTAATATTGAGCAATTTATTTGCAAAAATCTGCTCACTTTGAACATATTAACTTCCAGTAACTTATTGGTCAAGATATGTTGTCAGACATAAATGAGCATTATTATTATAAGTATATGTATATTATTATTCTTTCACCCTTAATCCAAGAATTTGTTGAGGTACTGACATGCTGAGCTGTCTACCGTTCTTCTAAATTGGTTGTGGTTGTATGCCAGAGCCTGAGCCTCCACAAATGGTTTCTCAGTTTACTCATGTGGCACGCCTGGGGTGTTTTCACCTGGCAGAGAACATCCCTTTTAAGGTTAGACCACAGTTAATGTCCTTCAACTAGGTAGGTTGCCTCAGTTGCAAACATGTAGTCATTGTAGTTCATCTAAGAAACCCTTCCACCCGGGTTGGAGACCTTAACACAACTCCTTCACGTGAGATTAGCCTACCAGCTGAAACAGTTTACTGGGTTGTAGCAATTTGGAACCATCCCATAACTTATACAGAAAGGATAGTCTATGAAAATCTAGAGTTGAGGTGCTGATTAACATTAATACAACATCAATCATCTTTATTTGTATTAATCCTGTATATATTTATTCATATGTGCATTTGAGAGCTAAGTTCAAATTCCAGTCAAATTCCAGTTGAATTCACTTATGCAAAAATACCCTGGAAATCTCTTCTCCCTCCAGCTATGGGTTAAATAACAGGACAGATTGAGTTCTATAGCCTTGGTTGGCAACCAGTTTACAGCAGAAAGTAATGACAAAATTACTGCAGGAAAATATTCTGCCCAGTCAGCAATGTCTCTTTCCGGACATGATTGCCCAAACATGTATCATGTGTAACTAACTGATATATTTATATGCATGTATATAAATATGCACATGCATACAGAAATATCTATACACAGGAGAAAGAAATTACCAAAAGTTAACAATAGTATATTAATAGCAAAATTAATAAAATATACTTTAAATATATTTCTCACACGACTGTGGAGTGAATGTTTGTGGGGGTAAAATTATTAGTATTTCACCAGGGTTTCAAAACATTATTTAATTTGAGAAGATGGAAAAATTGAAAAAAAATAAGAAAAGAATATTAAACTGAAATTTTATATTTATAATGGAAGATGACACTTTCACACAAAAAAAGGATTAAAATGTTGAAATTTGAAAATTTTTTACAAAAAAGTCTTTTTCAATTTTGGCTTACAAAAATATTCATGTTTAAATTTTAATGATGAAAGTTGTAGAAAATTAAAATAATTAAAGTAGACATTTACTAAACAAACTTAATATGGATCACTTAGTGAGAATCAAACTTACTGTATACTAATTAAATTTAACACACTGCAACACACTGTTACTTCCAATGTGAAACAAATCTGTTTACCTTCCATTCTACATCACTGAATGTTTGCTGTGAGCATGTTATGTATTGGTTGAAGGTCAGATGAAAAAGCTTTTTATTGGATACAACACTAGAAAATCTGACTTGCAGTTGCATAAAAATAGCAGAGATTGATATGTCTACAACAAAAAACAATATCCTGTCCGGTGATAAAAGATGACGGTGACACCAGAAGTGGCAGTATCACCTTAGACACCAAACTGATGTTACCTTCCGTGGTTGACAGCTGATAAGGGTAGGGTATAACACAGGCTTTCACATATTGTATGTAGAAAATAGCATTTGTTTACAACAAGAACAGTTTGTTGCCTCTAAGAGAAGTGTCTGAGCAGCATTTTTACAGTATGTTATTACTAAAGAATGTGTTGGAAGTGTAATGATTACTGGTGCAGAAAGTGAAAATGTTACTGGTGCTGAATGTGGAATTGATAAGTACAATTCTTTCACTAAAGCCCTTAGGAAATGAATAATCCAACACTTCCCAGCTAAGGACTCAATAGCAGGTAGACCAATATCTCTAAATTTAGCAGCCAATTTGGGGAAAGGACTAAAACCATTGAAAAGATAACAAGAAATCACTTCACTATTTTTCCCCAGAAATCAAGGCAATTGAAAGATAAAGAAAAGGAGGCTGTAGAGTGCCATGATCATCTATGTCCTAAAAGAACTGCTGTATAGCTGAAATGGTAGTACAATACCAGATGTGTGCTGAAATATCTACTGCACAATATCTGTGCTAATGGATATTAAGTACAAACAAGACAGAACAACAATAATTAGAAAAAGAGGAGAGGTTAAGTTGAATTTCTGACAGCTATTAATCTTTATATAGATATTTCATTCACAGACCATTTCATATTTGAGAATGCTAGAGGGGTGTTAGCTGCCCTACAACAGGGACATGACATTAGAAAAATGTACTTAACAATTGCTCATGTGCAATATATATATATATATATATATATATATATATATATATATTGTGGCTGTTTTATAATTTTGATTTTTGCACATGTGTGTTGTTTTAGATTTTGTTGACTGACCAGTATATTAGAGTAAATTGGGCACCATCTCTGAAAAAATTAGCACCATGGCACAATTTACTCCCCCAGAAATTTGGTAATAGCATGTTATGCTGCTTGACATTTATATTGTAAGCTCTAATACAAACATTTCAGTGTATTTGGGTGTAAATCTGAGGATAGTACAGAAGATTCAGAAAGAGTTAGATGAATCTAATAGTGATGATAAAGGTACAGCAGCTAGGAAAATTCACTCAAAAAAGAACTCCCAAATTTTTTGGTGAGGGCCTCCAACTCAGGGAAGGCAGTGCTGCCATGGGTCAAGAAGGTAGCTTTCAAGACATGATTGACTGGGCAGAAGATTTTCCAGCAATAGGTTGCCATTCCTTTCTGCACTAGACTGGTTGCCAACTATGGCTATAGAACCCAATCTATCCTACTACTTAACCCAAAGCAGGAGAAAAAAGCAACAGATTTATACCTTTTTCAAGAGTATTTGTGCATAAACGAATGTAATGATTTTGACTGGAATTCGAATTTGGCTCTTTGATTTCTTTTTTTGAGCCAATATCCCCTGTATCACACAACAAAAACAATGGGAGAGTCCAGTCCAGTATATAAATATACTGGACTGGACTCTCAGACAAACAAGCGCCCCAACATCGTATTGTGGTCAGACTCAAAAATGACTAATAGAGTTAACTGTCCCTTGGGAAGAGAACAGGGTAGAGGCGCACAAGCTAAAGAAAAAAACGATACAAGTAACTGTGTGCTGAATGTGTGGACAATGGTTGGAGGTGTAACGTGATGCCTATTGAGGTTGGGTGTCGCAGGTTTCTGGGACATTCAGTTATTTCGTTTCTTTCTAAAATAGGCATCACTGGCTGTGGTTTAAAAAGCGCTTCACACCGCATTCGAACAATGGTACAGAACACGTCAAGTTGGATTTGGTCGAGATCAAAACAACAAGCAAACAAAATTCGCGCAACATCATGATCTAATATGTCAAATGAGATATTCGTGTGACCATCTACAACGTTTTTTTCTTCTTCCTTCACAAACGCGTTCAGGAAATTTCATTGCCGATACAAACTGCAAAGAAGAACGATCGTTTTATTTACTCCTTCATGAGAATATACAAGAGGGACAATCAACAAGTTTATCTTTATACCCTGCCTGGTGGCAAACGCTGCTGGTGGCGCCAGGGATGACATCACCCCTGGTCAGCGGCTGATGAAGACAGGGTATTGCACGTGCTAACACACGTTGTATGTTACAAATATAGATATATATGTTATAGATTCTCTTTTTCTATGTACCATATACTTTCTCTATGTTGGCAATCATGGCTTTCTACAATTTTTTGCCCTCTGCTGCTGCTACTATTGAAGCTTCAGTTTTTTTTTACCTTCTTTATTAACAGATTTCATATAGACAAACTTCTGATGAAGACCAGAGGGCACAACAGCTAAAACTTTTTGATAAAAGCAACAAAGATGAAGACAATACTCCTTTTCTGAATAATGGAAATAACAATAATTCTTCATGCAAGAAATTCTGACAGAAATAACATGAATTAAGTTTAGCAAGCTCTGACTACAATGCCAGAAAATTGAAAAATTACCTCAAGCTTTTATTTAATTTGAAATATTCTACCTTCATTTATAAATTAATTTTATATTCAAAATGAAGCCAACCAATGTCTCCATTTAATAATCAATTAACTATATTCATTATAATGAAATCACTTACTAATAATTGATTTAACTGCAAATTCTTGCAGACTAAAGTGTGTAATTTTGAATGTCGAGAATTTCAATTGTTACTAAGAAGAAAATATTAAATATGATATAATTACAACAAAAAAGAAGTAAAATGTAGTTTGTACAATAACAAAATTATCTGTTTGGACTTGAAGCTTTCTCATATAAATAAAGAAAATGCGTAATAGGTAAATGAATTTTAAAAAGCAAACATGACGACATAGTCATCAATTATTCTCCATAACAAAGAACTCCCTCGAGAAAAATTATCTTTAAGTTATCTTTATTTTTTTTTCTTTCAAGTAAATTGATTTGCAAAAAACAAATGAATATTTCATCAGCAATTTTGGTGTTGCAAGCAGTGACGTTCACCAACAGGTGCAACGAATAATTTAATTAAGCTGTATAATAACGTTTTACTCTTGTTCAAGTAGAGAATAAAATATGCTTTGTAATCTACAAGGCTTCAAAGAATAAAATGAAACAATATCCAGATGAAAGTATTAAATTAACTTCCTTCTGTTTTAGCAGCTTTAAGGTTGGCTTGAGGGCAAAATTAGTCGCTTGTCTACTGAGTGTAAATATCATCAGGGAAAAATAAATGAAGCTTGGTTTCATTTTGAAAATTAACACAACCAATGACTGACTGAAATTACAGAATACTGTACCAAATGTATTGCTCACCATCTCAAGTTCGTCTGATTTCAAATAATTTTATTCAGCGAATATTTCACTTCCATCATTTTTATCATATTTTTTTATGTGAAATAGATATTATTATTATTATTATTATTATTCCATGCATTATCCAGATTTATATTCTCAGTTTTTGTCAGTGGTATCACTATTAGTCCATTAAGTGCCATACACGATTGGGTAATCATATCTCAAAAAAGACATAACTAACTGGGCAGAAGATTATCCCACAGAAGGTTGCCATGACTTTCTGCAGTAGACTGGTTGCCAGCCAAAGCTTTAGAACCCAATTTGTTCTGTTATTTAACTCATATCTAGAGAGAAGAGATGGATCAATACTTTTCCCAAGGGTATTTGTGCGTAAGTGAATGCAAGGAATTCAACTGGAATTCGAACTCGGCTTCCTGATTTCTCGTTCCAAGTCGATATCCATTGTACTACAATGCACCTCACTATATTTTACATAATTCCTCAAGTGGAACTCATCTATATGATCCATTATTAAAGATGCTGAAAAAAATTATCACCTCATTCTACCACTGCAGGAAGTACCTGACTCCTTTTCCCATGACTTTTCTTTACAAGAATCAGTTTAGACCAAATATGGAGTACTGCTGCCATACCTGGTTTGGTGCTGTACAATCCGCACTTGAGAGAGTTCAAAATTGTTTATGCTGTCTTTTCAGCTCTATAGCCTATTTCCCATCTTTTTCTCATGGATTAAATAAAGGATTCAGTTTGGAATTCCATGCAGGTTAGCTGGATCTAAATATACCTGATGAAAACTCATCATGACAGCTGAAACACTGTGATAGCCGCAACAAAGATTAGGACGGGTTTAAATGAAAATAATGTAAATAATAATTTTTGTCGGAAGTTCTGTTTTAAATGTATTTAACAATTTATGATACAACTAACCAATAAAGTATTTCACCTTCCAGTTACATGACTGTGACATGATTTGCTTGGTGTAAAATGATTGAAAAAAACAAAACAAAAAAAAAACACACCACTTCAGGTCATTAAAAAGTCACCCCAAGCAAGACAAAGCCACTATGATCCAAGAGGTTACTGAGAGGGAAAGAAATTGAGAAAATGTTGAAGAGAGAGAGAGAGAGAGAACAATAAAAGAATGAGAATTAAGAGAAAGACAAGATAATGATTAACATCGCATTTAAATTTTTGGAGATCAAAGTTAATAGGAAAGCAAGATGTCAGAAGAGAGTTTCACAAGCAAGAAATGTGAGAAAAGAAACTGTTAGCATAGAACTTATGATGACACTTTCAACAATAAAATGATGAAACTATTGTGGGGTCATGTTCAGTCATTACCCTCATGGAATTTCTCAGGCCAATAGAAATTACTTGTTAATGCCTATTTTTCAAGTAAAATGTAACAGGTTACATTGTACCAGCAGCCAAGAGTAATCCTTGAAGATTCAGTTCTTCTAGACTGGCTGCCATCCAAAGCTTTAAGAGGCCAGTGTACCCTGTTATTTAACCCCTAACTGGGGAGAGGGATAAAAGATGGATTCATACTTTTCTCAAGAGCATTAGTATGAATGTAAACAGAAGAGACTCAGATAATTCCACAATTTTACATTTAAACTATTGTCCTCATCTTTGTTGCTGTTAGAAGAACATTTTGGCTGTTGTGCTCTCCACCCTTTATCAGGTGAATATTGACCTGAGTAACCTACAGGGCATTCTGAATCCTTTAATCTGTATGGGCAGACTGTTCCAATGCCTATATCGAGAAATATTCAAACAGAAACACTCAGAATTTGGACACTAACCTCATACCCCTTTTTTTTCTTACAAATATTCATCTATATTGTATTTGTATAGTGCAATGGTTAGTGGCTGTGAACAAGAAATCAACAATCTGAGTTCCAATTCCAGTTAGGTTCATTACATCCACTTTCAGGTAAATATCTTTGGGGGAAGATATAAATCTTTCCTATTCCACACAACCCAAAGGTTAAATAGCAAGGCAAACTGGCCTCTCTAGCCATGGTTGGCAACCAGTCTAGAGGAATAAAGTTCTGAATTCAGAATCATATATAATTATGTACATACTAAATAGACATGGAAAGAATTACAGGTTCCACAATAATTGCAGTTGTGAATTCTATGAGGTCAACTTGTACTGTTTTATTTACAAATCTCTGATAAATCCTGTCATCTGAAGTGGTGTTGGATTTATTTTTCTACCTAATTATATCTCTGATTGTTTGGGGGAATGGTGGTAAACACCCTAGTATTGGGGATAACTAATTTTTTTTCAAATATTATAGACAGAGTGTCAGAAGGTAGGATTATGTATTTTGTACTGTCAATGTTAGAAGTCCTATTGGTGGTGTCTAATTTTTTTGGATGTGTGGACTTAGATATTTGTTTTCTAGCATTGAGGTTAAAATGACGCAAATAGTGAAGAAGTCTAAATGCTTTTTTTTAAGTGAATTTTTATTCTTCAGCTACATATTTTGGACTACATATTCCATTGACTTCTGAGGTAGAATCTTCAGCTTTAATTTTGTTTTATTGTGGGAATAAAAATTAATAAGATCGTTTTTGTGGGTTTGGCATAAATTCTAAAATCCAGTTTTTTATTTTTATGTATTAATAAAATGTCAAGGAAAGACAGAGATTTGTCTGTTTCAAATTCATATGTGAAATTGATGGTAGGTTCTACAATATTAAGTTTCTTTATTATTATATCATCTAGATTTTTATTGTGAGGATATACTAAAAGAATGTCATCTATGTATCCTAGGATGTCAAGATTTATCAAATAAAGTGCTTGCAATGTAGATACACACATTACAAATATGAATAGAAAATACGATAGTTTAATTGTTATAAGCTAAGAAAAGATCTTGACTATAAACTTGTCACTGTCATACAATGATGGTACATGAATGAAGTAAGTGAGTATATAAACTAATCAATTCTTCCGTTATTCTCTTTATCAGACAAAATAACCCTTGCCACTGTTGTTAGTTGTTTTAACAAATGGACGCTGTCACTATTCTCTTCTTGTAGAAATATATACAATAACATCCAATATTAGATGAAAAAAAAGTTTCAAAATCAAAATTTTCCAATTCTCCACATTTACCCATGACAAAAGTTTCAGTTAATATTCTTAAATGCCTTACAAGATGGTCAGTCAGTCAAGTGTCATATGTGATACATGCTTTCAAGACATGACTAACTGGGAAGAATATTTTCCTGTAGTAGGTTGCCATTACTTTCTGCATAGACTGGTTGCCAACTGAGGTTATAGAACCCAATCTGCTCTGCTATTTAACCCATAGCTGGAGGGATAAGAGACAGATTATGGGTTAAATAATAAAGCAGATTGGGTTCTATAGCCTTGGTTGGCAACCAGTCTATCACAGAAAGCAATGGCAACCTACTGTGGGATAATCTTCTGCCCAGTCAGTTATGTCTCTTTTGAGACATGATTGCCCAAAGCATGTATCACATATAGCACTTAACTGACTTGTTTGGAAGCAAAGTCTCATTATCTTACAATTGAAGTGGTTCAATGTAACTGCAAATTCAATGATAATTGTTTTTTAGCCACACTTCTTGATTGTGGAATTCTGTTCTGACTTCTTACTTTCTGATCAACTTTAATAAATTTAAGTTTAATATTAATTGTTTCCTTAATTACTATTTTTTTTATTGTTCTCTCTTATCAATATTTGTTTTTTCATATTCTCTCACATTCAATAACCCTTTGCATCTTAGTGGCTATGTTGGCTTGTTTGGGGCTATTTAAAAAAGCTGAATTTTGAGCAGGCCATGTTGTAATCCTAATATTTCCATTGGTTTTACCATTTTTGCACAGATTTATCATAGACAAAGATGAGCTGAGGAGGAGATGTGCCTGAGAGAATGAACAACATGCTATTCAATAACTCTTATATAATGCAGTATTTACTTTACTATATATGTGACTGAGCTAGCCAACACCCCAACGAGAGAATACCCAGCACTAAAACACTACCATCACTGAATTTAACTGATTTTTCATACTTTTTTAAAAGCAATCTATCACCTCTCAGCTGTCTGACATATTGCTTCCTATCAGAGCCAACCAAATTAAACTTGTTTTCTTTGCTGAGTAATTCTTGCCCAGTCTTCAGTATGACAAACAAACATTGGTGTCGTCATTCATCAAATTTGCAATGGCTTGGCATTGTGATAACTTTGGAAATAATGCTGCAGATAAATAAGGAAAATGTTATACTTCATTGCTGTTATGAGAGTGTCCCCTGTCTATGAAATTTGGTCTTTGTCATGTCTCTCTTCAATAAAAATTTCTCAGTTTCTTTCACTCACTTGCATCTTAGTGCCTTTATTGCCTTGAGACAAAAGGATAAAAAAAAATTCTTCTTAGAATATGTTCCAAGTATTCCAAGAAATAAATCTCAAGATGTTTATCTTGACATCAATTTCTTTCCAAAACAGTGACTATGATCTGGAGCTGGAATGAAAACAGTGATGGCACCGAACCTGAATCCATCATAAAAAAAAATCAGAATTTAAAATTAGTAAATACTAAACACTACAGTTGCATTTGTGTATGGATGGATCAGTCAGAACATTATACAAGAAATGGTAGTTTTCAACAATACTGCAAATTGCTACAAAATCAAAACATTAACCTGAAAACATGAGTCATGTTCTTAAATAGTCTTAGTAGCGTGAGACTTTCATATGGATTTCATGTGTGGTACTGAACTCATTCAGAAATATCTAAACTGGCAACAGTATTCAACCACTTTTTCAGATCATTGGTTAAAAATTGAGTGAATGATGTTTGTAAGTCTTAGTGAAAACCATCTTTCTTCAAACTTTATGGACTGGTGCTACAGAATCACAAAGTAGTGTTCCAAATAAAAGAAACCACATCACTTGAGAACTACCAATAGCAGCAACAACTAAAATGAATAGCACATGTAACTCAAAGAGAAAATAATGTCATAATCAATATTAGATCTACTAATTGCATTTAATGTTTTGAAGATTCCACATTGCCTTGGACAAAAAGTTAGGAAGGAAGCAATCATCAGTATTGGAATGAATGATAATAGTTACTGGACTTGAGAAACATTTTTCTGAAAAATTGTTATAATACAAAAATTTTATAAAATTTCAACAAAAATAGTACTGGCAGCTCAGTCAATGAGTGTCAAATGTTTCCTTATAAAGAAAAGGGCTAATATTACCATTCTTCTTCATCTTCATGTGCTGTGTCCCTTGGAGACATAAGCAATCATGGCCCTCCACATTTTTCTCTCCATTTTAGTTCTTAATAAGTTTTGTCATTTTGCTATTTCTCTTAAAATTTGTCCTACCATCTATTTACTCAAACCCATCAAGTATGTTACATGCTGTTTTTCTCTGTCTTTCATTTGGCCCTGTGAGTATCAGATTTTTCAAGTCTTTCTTCTTCATTATGTGCATCAGAAATTTTAAGGGTCTCGTTCTGATGTTAATTATAAGTTTTCTTTTCATTTCTTGAAAACCTCATTGCTGTTTACATGTTCAGTCCTCAATATCTTTTGGTAGCACCACATTTTTACTGCTTAGAGTCAAAATGAAAATGTTACTATTACCATATTTCTTTGTGAACTTTTACATTAATTTTGCTTTTTGAAATAACACAAAAAGTTTTTTTTTCTAATTTTTTATGCTACAAAATTTTTTAATCAATAGTTTAGTTTATTTTCCTATGAGCTTCTTTCTCCTTGTTTTTATTTTTTGTTTTCAAATTTATCAAAATGTAGAATAAGTAGTTAAAGAATATTTACTACAACCTATCAGAATTGAATTTGTAAAATTGGACATTTTTAATTTTGAAACTTCTGTTCTCTAATATTGAATACGACTTTAAATGAGGAATTTATATATCATTCCACATCTGCCTATTTTAATAATACAAGTTAACTTCAAAAACTTCAAGTCAAAGAGACAATAATACATAAAAATTTCTCTCCTGTGATTTTACAATTTGATTAAAAGGCTTCCTTTTTAATAGAACACAATTTTCATCTCACATGAAACCAACCAGAGATTTTGAAACTTTGATCAAATGTCATTCCTTTGATGTTTTTCCCATAAAAAAAAAACAAGACATTTATATTCATTATGTGCTTCAATCTATTAGGTCAATATTAAAACACGATGCAAATTTTATAAATCTAACCTGATCTTTTTTGACAGCTTGTTTTAGATGATACATTAGTCCCGTGTTTTTATTAGTAATAAAATAATGAAGTAAATATTTTAATGATTTGCTTAAACAATCTTAACTTCTGCACATAGTTTATGTTCTGCCATTGTTCAGATAAATAATGGTCCATTCTGTTTTGATTGCAAGGAAAGAATAAGAAAATGATATATTAGACTGAATTTTCAGTGAAAAAAGGAAAGCATACATAATAAGGAAGAAAGAAAAAGAAAAAGAAAAGATAGAGGTAATAATGCTCTCATGTATTTAATGTCTGCTTCAGTCAAATGGAAACTTTTTTGAAACTTCGTATTTATACCCTCTTATTTCTTTAAAAAATATCCTAGATCCTAACTTTTCTTGCAATATTTTGTTAAAATTTAATACAAATATTTAATGTGGTGGAGGAATTTGCACAGGTATTTTACATTCATAGAACTCTCAAGGAGCTTATTCAATCATTAGTTTAAGCATTAAATTTCAGTAGAAAATCCAAATAGGGAAACAATTAAATTTTCACAGGTACTGTTAAAAAAAAAAAATGACAGCAAAATATTTTAGTGATTTTCTTGAACAACTTAGCCTTTGAGATTTAACAATAACAGAAATTGATTAGGTTGATTCAAAAGTAATTTCAATTTATGAGGAACCAATTGTCATGATGAATGTATCATCCTAACTGCTATTCATATGTGGTAGGTACAAATAAATTAGGAGTAAATGTTTGCACAGCAAGTGGCAGTGTACACAGTGAATTAAAGGATTTAGATCGGTTATTTTATCAACACACCAACCCCAAGGATCATTTCATGACCAATCAGGTAGTTTTTATTTTGCAGATAAATTCTTTTATAAGTCGTTATTATATAAGGGTGGAGAGGTAATTCAGTTTTAGTTGTATTTTGTAGTCAGGTGTTTATTTGGTTTCCTTTTTATATTTTGGGCTAGAATTATGATACTTTTAAAAGTAGAATAGCTTTGGGCATGACACTCTCAAAGAGGGTTCTAAGGTTCGGTACTTTGTAGAAGGAGCATTTTGCAGTTAATCCAAAAATGTTTAACAATGACTATTTCTTGGCAGTGTGGGAAATTTTGGAGGGTTTTCATTTTTTAGGAGGAAAGAGCGGGTTATATGGGTGTGTCTAATTTTGATTCTTGTAAGATATCATCTTTTCTTGACTGGTACTGTAATACTGTACAGTCAGAATGGGTTTTATCTGGTATAGTTTGTAAAGGAAAAATATTGTTTCTGTTTATGACAATGCAAGGTGAATACAGTAAGAATAACATAGGAAAATATTATGAAACTCAGTTGGCCTCAGTTACCACAGCTGTCATATTCACCTGACTTTGCACCAGCCGATTATAACCTTTTGCCAATTGCTGCAAAACACATTGAATGGTGAAAACATTCTCTAATGAAAACCTGATTTAAGAGTCTGTCAAAAACTTAGTCACACCAAAGTTAATAAAGAACTAACTAAAAAGTGACAAGAGGTCATTGCAAATAATGTGGAATATATAATTGAGTAAAATGCAATTTGATTTTACTATTATGTAGGATAAAGCAGTTAAACAAAACTAGAAATTATTTATGACTCAGACTCAGGCATAAACAAGTGGTGGGGTAGGGTGGGGGACTGAAAAGCTCTCAGTCTGAGCTTTTTCATTTAGTCCCCACATCAATTTATTTATTTTCCTTTCTATATTTTAATCTCTTCATATCTCACTCTGCTCATATCTTTCTCTCTCTCCCTAATTTTCTGTTCATCTCTCTGTCATTCTTGTTCCATTTGTTTCTGTCACTCTCACTATCATTCTATTTTACCATCTTGATGAACTACCAGAAAAGAGGCAACAAGTCATTGCAAATAATGGTGAATATGTAAATGAATTAAATGACTTTACATTTTTGAAGAATAAAGTTGACAAACAAAACTGGAAATTATTTCTGTCTCAAGTTAATAGATTTTAAATATTATCAAAGAATGACATAGAATCTTTTGAGTTCATTGGTGGATTCCTGATCAACTTGTTTTTTCATCGTTTATCAAACATTTGCAGCTTATTTAAAGCCAAAAAAATATTTTTTACATTGTAAGAATTGTTTTCGAAGATGATAATGATTTACAGATACAAGTCCTACTACTTAACCATTGTTGAGAGGTGAATTCATGCCTTTTCCACAATATTTGTACATATGTGAATATAACAAACCCAACTGAAATTAGAACTTGGCTTTCTGATTTCCAATTCTGAGCCATTATACATTTCACTACCTGCACATCCAAGCTTACAGCATGTAGTTACCTACCTAATACTGGCTCAACGCTGCTTAATTTTGTTGATAGGGGATAATAAAACCTAGCACATATTATAAAGAATTCTTTAAATGCTGAAATTATTTTACAAAAAAAACTGATATATTTTATCATTTTAAACATTATTTTTAATGGATACTCATATTTGTGTTTTTTTATTAAATGGTGTGTGTGTGTATATATATATATATATATTTTTTCCATCTTCTGGTTTGAATAATCAAGAAATCTTATTAAAGAAAAATATGTGCTTTTGGCAGGATTCAAACCTGAGGGAATTGTCATTAGATTTGATGTGCTTTAGACCTGACTCAGCCACAAAGATCTTTTGCCAATTAAGCAAGGCTTAATAGTGTCTTTAAGCAAAATCCTTCCCATCATAGAACCTCAAAATTGCATATTTGTTCATTTTCATATCCAAATATAAACAAAGCAATTTATAAAGAAGTAATAGATTTTTTTATTTATTCAGTCAGTTAAGTGCCAGACGTGATACATGCTTCAGCGACTATGTCTCCTAAGAAACATGACTGTCTGGGCAGATCTTCTCACAGTAGGTTGCCATTACTTTCTGCAGTAGACTGGTTACCAACCAAGGCTATAGTCCCCAATCTGTCTTGCTATTCAACTCATAGCTGGAAAAGAGAAGAAATGAATTAACACATTTCTCAAGGGTATTTGTGCGTAAGTGAATGCATGGAATACAACTGGAATTTGAACTCAGTTCCCCGATTTCTCATTCTGAACCAATATCCCCTGCACCACATCACACATCTATTTATTACTCTAACAGATTTTATCCCTCTAAACACTATTTTTAGTGAATGTTTGCATTTGAGTAGATTCTTTGCTTACCTATTAAACATTATTTATTTAAACATCTATTGATATTTCTTAGATAGGGTATTGTAATTTTTTATACTATTTACATTGCTCAGGCTCTTATTCTCATCTTTATTGCCACATTCACAACATTTTGGCACTTGGACGTTTCAGTTTCCTTCAAGTGATAGTAGTTGGAATTTTGAAATGAACCCTTTATTCAGGTCACAGAGATAGATTGTTCTAATTGAAATGGACATATCTAAAAAGGAATTTGTACAATCTACCCCTGCAGACTAAATACAGGGTTCAGTTTGAAATTTCAACCAATATCACCTGAAAATGTCCGGAGCATACAACAACCAAAAACCATCCTGATGACTTATTTAGTTTACTGGCCTGAATATTCAAGAAATTTTATTAAAGAAAAATATGCAATCACCAGCAGGATTTGAACCTGCATCCCCTTGGGGAGAGCCAGCTGTCATTAAATTTTATGTGCTTTAAGCCATCTCAGCTATAAAGAAACAGAGCATCTATTCAATTATGAGTATCCAATATAAGTAATGGTTAAAGTGATAAAAATTGTCAAATATAAAACAAAAATCCATTACTTCTTCAGAAATATATGTGTGCATCATCCACATACAAGCCAAGCCTGTTTTGCTATATGAGTGTTGCTAGACATCTGACTGCTTCAAGCCAGGATCAAAACTTTGTTGATTTGGCATCAGTCAGAGATTCTACCCCTAAGCTGTTGGCGCAAAGCTGAGAGAGGAGATTTTAATGTTATATGTGTTTTGGTGAATACACATGCTAGAAGCCAAGAGAACTCAATTCATGACTGATGAATAATGTGTAAATTGCAGAAAGTGGCAACTGCTTTTAGAATTTACCCCTATAGAGTAAATGAGAGTATATCTCCCAAAGAACCAAACCTACACCTCTTACTGGCAACCATGCCAGTCTCTTTAGGCAGACTACTTTGCCAGAAGAGATCGGCATGGTTGAAAGCTATGTAGCAAGTAAGTGGTATAGGTTTGGTTCTTTGACATATTGTTAGCTCTGCATATTTTGTTCATTTGTTTTAATTGTGCATTGAGCACTTTTTGATCTACCACCTACTAATCCAACCAGCAACTATTTTACTGGTGTGTGTGTGTGTGTGTCTCTCTCTCTATATATATATAAATATATATGTTCATTTAAACGAACATGCATACATTATATATATATATATATATATTGTATTTCAGTTTGTTTTTGTTTTTTTGCAATATTTTTCTGTTACATGAAAGCTGTTAAACATAGGAAACAATTTGATTTCTTTTCTTGCTCAGTTGAATGTATAAATACTGACCTTTTCAATGTTATTGAACCTTTTGTCACTTTCATAGTCTGTTGATTTTTCTTCTATTGAAGTGCTAAGAATAAAAGTGAAATGGTCCTACCAAGAATAACTTATTGAGTATTGATGTCTGCAAAGCAACATCACTTCTCAAATCTTAAAGGGCTGGAGTGAGGAAAAATACTTTTTATAAGACACATTGCCACACACACATAAAAAAAATACTTACATGTATAGGTCATAAAAAGATAAAACTATTTTAGGACAACAGGCCTCTAAAATAAAAATTTGAGTGGACATAGATAAGGATAAGAGATGAAGATCTTTATTTATTTTTTACTTTTGTTCATCCAATACCAGGCCCAAGAGCAACTCAAGATAGAGGGTTAATAAATGAGCTCATTGTAAAAGGATTAACCCAGAGGTGCATATTATAAAGATATGCAAGATAAATATTTGTTAACCATAGACTTGAAAAGTTTAAGATTATAGTGATTGAGGAACTATCCTCTCAGGTATTCATTCCACAATGCAGCAGTTCTGGAGAAGAAGCTATCTTAGTAGAACCTCCCCCTTACCAATGGAATACAAAAGGATAAGTTGGTTCTGCATATGTGGCCTGATGTGTCCTAACTATGAATGTCTTGAGTGGAATGTAGATGGCCTGAACATCTGCCATAAAAATAGCGATAGAGTAGTGAAAGACTAATAACATTTCAGAAATTGTCAAGTAGAAAACAGTTCATCAGCAACAAGGAGGATTTTTACTTTTCCAGAAGGTAATGGCAGTTTAAAAAAAAAAAAAATGAAAGAGATGTAGATTTAAAAGAGTGTCTAAGGATATTAGCTTTCAAAGTACATTCCAAACTCAATTGACTCAAAACTAGCTTTGTTTTAAATCATTTCAGTTTAAGTAAAGTAATAAAGCCACTAAGATGCAATCGATTACTGAGAGTGAAGAGAAAAAACTAAAAAAACAAATTCAAGAAGACAGAAAATAACAATTGATGTTGCATTTAAAACAAGAAGTACGTGTGAAGAAGCTATTAGCATAGAACTTACTTTTATATCTAGCAATTATAACAGTAAAATAGTGAGACCAAGATGCCAATCTAGTCAGTCAGTTAAGTGCCATACGTGAAACACGCTTGGGCGATCATGTCTCGAAAGAGACATGACTGACTGGGCAGAAGATTATTCCGCAGTAGGTTGCCATTGCTTTCTGTGGTAGACTGGTTGCCGACCAAGGCTATAGAACCCAATCTGTCCTGCTATTTAACCCATAACTGGAAGGAAGAGATGGATTAATACCTTTTCCAAGGGTATTTGTGTGTAAGTGAATACAATGAATTCAACTGAAATTTGAACTCAGCTCCCCGGCTTCTCGTTCCGAGCCGATATCCACTGTACCACAATGCACATCTAGTACTACGCTTAAATTCATAAAGTTGAGGTACCAATGAGGAAAACTCATTAGAACAATTGCAAATGAAAATATTTATAGAAAAGGGAAGCAATGTTACAGCAGTGGAAAAGTGACCAAAGATGAGATGCCAGGTCAGGATCAGTAACATTGTAGATTCTTCTCTGTATTTGTCTAAAAGATCAGATGTGGCCTTAATTATGGCTGCAGTATTGCTACAATACTTGATAGGCCTAATCCCACCTAAAAGTTTTGGAGCCTCGATACCAGATATATTCATAGGTATATTTGGATTTCAATTTAATATGACTCCACAATGAAACTGCTTGTATCTAAGAGTATAAAATGCAATGTGAAGAATGATCTTAGAAAGTTAAAATAGATATCATTTAAGCATTTATCAAATATGTTAAATTCGCAGATTCAACTTCTCCATAACAATTTATTAATTTCAATATGTCCATAAAATTTCTTTAAAAAATAGTTTATCTGTCTATACTGTCTGCGCACAGAGATGGCTTGTGTTAGTCAAGTGAGTAAAATGTTTGGCTTTATAAATTCATAGATCCTTTATGGGATGTCTGTTGTGGTGCAGTGGATATCAACTTAGAATGAGAAATCGGAAAGCCAAGTTCAAATTCCAGTTGAATTTATTCCATTCACATACATGCAAATACCCTTGAGAAAGGTATAAATCTGTTGTATCTCCCTCTAGCTATGGGTTAAAGAGCAGGACAGATTGTGTTCTATAGGCTTGGTGTGCAACCATTCTACTGCAGAAAGTAATGGCAACCTACTGCAGGAAAAATCTTTTGCCCAGTCAGTCATGTCCCCTTTGAGACATGATTACCTAAGCATGTATCACATATGGCACTTAACTGACTGAGATTCTTTAAATTGAATAAAAATGTCTGTACAATTAAGAAACAATAAAAAAAAAACAGTATAAATGTTAAAACACTTAAAGGAAATATATGTAGAGATGTTAGTAAAAAAAAAAATGATTTTAACAGTAAGTCTGATCAGTTCTGTAATGTTAAATTGGCAGCTTGACTCAAAAATGACCAACAATCTATCATTAATTTGGGCAAGGAATCGCTTCAAAATGAAACCGCTCTCTTTTAATTGTCTGAGAGAAGTATTTTTGCTTTACATTGGCATGGCTGATGCACAACTCCAGGAGAATCACTCATTGCTCCTTCTCATGCTAATATTCTCAGCTCACATCAAGTGGAAGAACTACATTGAATCAATTGCCAGGTTTGCTGCTAGGAAAGCCAGTTCACTCTGTCATGCTAGACAATTTTTCTCACTAGAAATCTATTTTACATATAATTCTACCATTCATCAGTGCTTTGAATATTGCTGTCACATCTAATCTAGTATTTCTACTATTTAAAAATTTGATAATATAGAAAGAAGAATCTGCAATATTATTGATCTTGACCAGGCACCTCAGCTTTGGTTACTTTTCCACCACTGTGGGGTAGCTTTCCTGTGCGTTTTCCATAAATACTTTCACAATAATTGTTCTGATGAACTTTCCTCTATGGTACATAGATTTTATGAATTTAGGAGCAGTAGTAGATTAGTCACAAGGATGCTATGGATATCGTGGACTGAGCATACAAGCAACGACGAGGTGTTAGAAAGAATGGCAACAAAAAGGAAATTGATGCTGAGCATCAGGAAGAGACAACTGAAGTTCCTGGGACATGCAATGAGAAAGGAGAGCCTGGAGAACCTGATACTGACTGGACAGATGGAAGGAAGGAGAGACAGAGGAAGGCAGTGGATAACATATTTGCAGGGTCTGATCAGGTGGATGACGGAACGGGGGTTGCCAGGAGCAACAGGAGCAAACATACTAAGAGCCACAAGGGATAGGGAGACGTGGAGAGCCATGATCGCCTACGTCCTGAAGGGACAGGGCACATAGAAGAAGAAGAAGAAGTAGATTAGTGGCAAGGTCTCATCATTTTATAGTTGAAATGACTAGATGTAACCATAAGATCTATGCTAACCGTTTCTTTTTATCATGCTTCTCACTTGTGGAACTTTCTTTTGGTTTCTTGCTTTCCAGTCAATTTTAGCCTTTAAAAATTTAAATGCAATGCATATTGCTATTTTGCAACTTCCTTAATTCCTGTTCTTTTATAGTTCTCTTCCTCAATAGGGACTTTTTTTCTTTCAAATTCAGTCACACCTTGTATCTTAGAGGTATTATTACCTTGTTTGAGGCAAAATTAATAATTATAAAAAACAAAAAAGAAAGTTGAATATCTAAGCATAAGTCTTCTGAAAAAATTAATGTTCTTATTAACTAATTTGATTAAAGGCCTTTTTTTTATGAAAATCAATTCAACTTGTTTATTTGCAATCTATGATGCATACTTAACAGCCACCTAAGCATTTCAATATAAAAATACTGAAATATGAAGAAAATATTCAAAGATAGATTGTTTACTGCAGATTAAAGATTTTCCATCACAAATAAAAAAAAAATTGTAAATAAAACAAAAATAACTTATTTTTTTCAAGTCCTCCATTGTTTTGCATTTAGAGTTGAAGATATTTTATCACTATATATATATATATATGATAAAAATTCATTTTGGAATATTCACCACAAAATTGATAAGTGTGTGCTGCTCAGGTTTAAAATTTCCCAAATAAATGAATAAAGCAAAAATTGTTTTTATATTTATAAATATATTACTTCAGCTGCAAAATAAGTTGTCATTTTCTTTTTCCTTCTTTTGTTTCTATTTTTTCATGATTTTGTGTTTATGTTTTAGGCAATTTTTTTTCTCTATGCAGATATAAATTAATGGCAAGGTGTTGAACTTGGTCATATTCCAATCCCAATTCAGAAACATGTAAACAAATCTTTAAAAGTAAGACAAATTTATCCATTCGTTTCATGGTAAACTAAGCGCAAACAAGCCCCCACTACCAACTCACTAATATTTTCTTCCTTTTAAAGCTTTCTTTCATCTTTGTCATTAAAAGTTAAATCTAATATGAATATTGTACTTTGCTCCAAGTAAATATATCAAAATGTGCACATATTATTAACCGCCATTCCTACTCTATGAAACTTGCCAACAATACTGTTAGATAGAAATTAAATAAGTGGTAAAAAATAAAATTAACTAATAACAGAAAGTTTTTAGTCAACAAACAAAATCACTGTTTCAGAATCTTGAAATATGTTTCATTCATTTGATTCTGGTGAGATTGACAATATATATCCAAGGAAAACCATTGAATGTTTCTACCTGTAAAAGTTAACCATGAAATTATAAAGTCACATTTTAATCAACAAAATACTTCTTTTAAAAAATACAAATCAACAAGAAATTACAAGAACTCAGACATCAATTACATGAAGATAGAATGCATGGTTGTTAGCAAATGGAATAGTCTCACATATATCTGAAGATACTAAAATCAAACAAGTACAACAATTTAAATAACTGGGACGTGTTTAAATAGAAGAAAGAAAATGTGACACTGAAATCCAAAAACTCATTGGGTGAAAGATGCTTTTCAAAAGTTAAGCAAAGTATTAAGAAACAGAAAAACATTGTTAAAAGCAAAGAAAAGAGTGCTGAACTGTTATGTTGTATCAGTCCTCCTCTATGGCAGTGAATGCTAGACAATCGCTTCACAGATGAAGAAGAGACAATGGAAGTGTGGTTCTACAGCAGGATGTTGAAAATACAATGGATCAAACATCTAAGCAACAACCAGGTTTTAGACAAAACAGAAAAAATGTGACACTTATACTTAACATAGAGACGGATGAAATTTTTAAGGCAAAAAATTAGGAAAGTGGGCTTGGAAAATTTGATACTCACATAACAGTTATAAGGCAAGAGGAATAGAGAAAAACGATACATAACCTACCTAGCAAGCTTGAACAAATGGATAGTAGAGCAGTATTTGGAAGAGATAACACAAAGACAAAATTTATTAAGAGTTACAAAGAATAAGAAATTGTGGAGTGCCATGACTGCCAACATCATGAAATGACACAGCACATAAAAGAAGAATCTGCAAATGTTTTTTCTCAAAAATTTCGGATTGAGGACATTTAAAACTTTTCTTGTATGAGGCATAGTGCTAATACACACAATCTTTAATCTATAATGGTAATCATAATATTAGATATTTCCTTATAAAGAGACATTTTACATTCATTGAATAAGCAAACATTGTTACTGTTGGTTGAAATTTATAAAAATCTTTCTCTTAAAATGATTTTTTAAAAAATAGGTTTCTCAAGTCCTGTAGCTGGTATCACTGGTTCCAGTAATGATGAAGGTTTCCTTCTTAACATTTTGTTTTAATTAGTGTAGCAATTCAACATCTTCATTTCGTTATTATTTTCCCTTTGAGCTATGTGCGCTATCCATTTTAATTGTTGATGTTGTTGAAAGCCCTCAAAGAATATGGCTTCCGTTTTCTGGTTGAGGTGTTTGTTCAATAGTGTCAGTCTATAATGCTTGCCAAAGCTCACATGCATCATTTGCTAAAAAACATTTTTCACCATTGATCTGAAAAAATGGTTGTTTACAGCTGATAGTCTGGCACTATGCATGCCATACATATAAAAATCTCAATCTAATGAGGTCATTTAAGAACAGGACTCAAGTTTTCAAGTTAATGGATTTTTGTTGGTTTTGCCACTACTTCTAGTGCAAGGTGAAAGTTGATTTAGCACAATCTTTTCTATGTTCAATTTCCTTATCTCTAATACTACATTTGTTTTAACGGATCTATAAAATGAGGTAATTAAAACTTTGTTATTTACAAATTTCTTCTGAATTTTTCTGATGGATCCAGCTTATGAGCCATCATGGCTTTTATTCCAATTCCAGATTCCAGATCATTATTTCTGTTTTGCAAAGATTTATCTTGAGTCTACTTTCTTGGGACACATTGTAGTTGATGCTGATTTGTTTTTGTTAAAATCATTATTACAGTTAAATCCAGCTACTTCAAGTGTAAAATGAGGAGACCATGGTACCAATCTAGTACTGTGCTTAAATTCATAAAGTATAGGTACCATAGAGGAAAGTTCATCAGAAGAATTATCATGAAAGTATTTTTAGGGAAGGTTACATCTAGCCATTTCAAGTATAAAATGAGGAAACCATGCTGCCAGTGTAGTACTGCGATTAAATTCATAAAGTCTGGGTACCATAGAGGGAAGTTCATCAGAAGAATTATCATGAAAGTATTCTTAGGGAAGGTTACATCTAGCCATTTCAAGTGTAAAATGAGGAAACCATGCTGCCAGTCTAGTACTGTGCTTAAATTCATAAAGTCTGGGTACCATAGAGCAAAGTTCATCAGAAGAATTATCATGAAAGTATTCTTAGGGAAGGTTACATCTAGCCATTGCAAGTGTAGAATGATGCGACATTACTGCCAGTCTAGTACTGCGCTTAAATTCATAAAGTCTAGGTACCATAGAGGAAAGTTCATCAGAACAATTATCATGAAAGTATTCTTAGGGAAGGTTACATCTAGCCATTTCAACTGCAAAATGATGAGATATTCCTTCCAATCTTGTACTGTGCTTAAATTCATAAAGTCTAGGTACCATAGAGGAAAATTTATCAGAAGAATTATCATGAAAAAATTCTTAGGGAAGGTTACATCTGGCTATTTCAAGTATAAAATGATGAGACCATGCTGCCAATCTAGTACTGCGATTAAATTCATTAAGTCTGGGTACCATAGAGGAAAGTTCATCAGAAGAATTATCATGAAAGTATTCTTAGGGAAGGCTACATCTAGCCCTTTCAAGTGTAAAATGATGAGACCTTGTCGCCAATCTATTACTGCACTTAAGTTCATAAAAATAGGTACCATAGAATAAAGTTTATTAGAAAAATTACTATTAAATTTTTTTAGATAAACCATAAAAATGTGACTACAAGCAAGATGCCAGGTCACAAAGCAGTAACATTACAGTGTATTCTTTGGATTTTACCAAGGATTTCTAAATATATAGCACCTTAAATTTTCATAATGAATTCAGCATATGAGCCATCACTGCCTTCGTTCCAGTTCCAGATCATTATTTTTTTTTTGGAAACGGTTTATCTTGAGTATTATTTCTTGGAACATTTGGGAGTCATCTGCATAGCACAAGTCTTTATGACATTTTAAACATTCAAAATCAGGTAATATAGAGACTTCAATAATGACTTAGGAAAGAGATGCTTTAACGTACACATATTATATATGAGAATGAAAGAGAACCCACTGGGAGAAGTGGGTTCTAAGATTGCTTAGGGGTTCAACCTCTTTCTTCATAGACAACATCTTGCAAGCTCATCACTGCTAGCTCACTATTTCTACAAGGAAGAGACATTTCATAATTCTAATATTTGCAGCTAAGACCCATTATGCTACATAGGGGATAGTTTCTCCCAAATTTCTTTTTGTATTCTATTAGTAAATCTTTCCCAGAACTGTTATTTTGTGGAACAGACACCCAAGAGTATGCTTTTCTGAAATTGGATTTGATGAAACTATTTGGGAGCTGTTGATGGCTGCAGTTTGCACAAAATCACAAGTCATTGTGACAGAGGTTTTGAATGTAGTCAACTTGTACAGACTGCTGTTCATGCCCAATAATTCACTCTCTTCCAGAAACTAGTAACTAAGGCCCACTCAGCCTAGTTTCAGTATAAACCACAAGTGGGCTCTGTGGGTATTAATCAAAAACAAATGTGCCACCAGAGCAGGTCTCTAGCTTCCCTAGAAGACAGGCATACTTAGATATGAGAAGCCAGACACCACTCACATTATATATATGTGTGTGTGTGTGTGTGTGTGTGTGTGTGTGCATGCGTGCATATACTTGGGTTAACTCTCCCAACAGACCTCAAGTGGAAAGACAATATAGAATCCATAGCTAAATCTGCTGCTAAGAAAGTTGGTTCTCTGTGTAGGACCAGGAAGTTTTTCCCGTCTGAAACAAATCTGCATATATATAAATCTACCATCCACCCATGCATTGAATATTGCTGCCATATCTGGTCAGGTGCTCTTGCTATCCACCTAGGGGTCCTTGACAAAAGCCAATGGAGAATCTGTAATGTGATAGATATAGACTTGGAAGCTCAGATACAGTCACTTTCTCACCGGCGCAATGTGGCTTCCCTGTGTCTCTTCTACAAATACTTTCACAGCTTCTGCTTTGATGAACTTAGCTCACTGGTGCCCTTATATATGAATTTACTTGAGCCACAAGGTTAGCAACTAGCTCCCACCCTTTTACTGTAAAACCAATAAAATGTAAACGCAAATTCTACTCCAGCAGCTTCTTTTCTCACACTTCCCGGCAGTGGGATTCCCTTCCATTTACTTGCTTCCTCAGCAGCTGCAATCCCTAAGAATTTAAATGTAAAGTCAATAGTCATCTCTTATGTCACTAACCTGCATCCTCTCTCTCATGCTCCACTCTCATCAGTATTCTCATCCTTCTGTTACCTGCTTCCTGACACCCCGTATAACCTGTCACTCCTCCTCATAACTTTTCTTTTATGTAACCTCCTGCAAAACAGTGGCAGTACAATGGGGCGATATGATTATTAAAAAAAAAAAGCAACCTATCTTTCAAATATCTTTCATTGAATATGGTCAACTAGGAAGATTTGATTAATTCTTTTTTTTAAGTTTTTTCCAGCATCCTAACATTTTTCTGTTTTAACGGAAATGTCCATTATCAATGCCGAGGTCGTTCAGCATCTCACAGGGCTCCTCTCGGACAAACAGTATGGCTTCCGCTTCACCAGGTCCACTGCTGATATGCTAACGACCACCACCAAGTATATATACCAGGCTCACGACAAGAATGTTGAAGCCTGAACCGTTGCCTTGGATATCTCTAAAGCATTCTACGGAAACTGCGAAGCTATGGTATAACTGAACTTTTGTTGGACTTAATCTGGTCATTCCTCTCTAACCGCACACTGAAGGTGGTATTAAACGGACATGCCTCCCAGAACTACCCTACAAACGCGGGTGTACCCAAGGTTCTATCCTAGGTCCTACGCTCTTTCTAATCTATATCAATGATCTCCCCGATACCATAAGATCACAAGTAGGCATGTACGCTGATGATACCACAGTTTACTCTCACCTCAATCAAAAATCTGGTGTTGGTGACAAGGCAAACCTCGCTGCCAAACTTGAGAAGGACCTCCAATCCATGGTGGATTGGGGTAAGAAATGGCTCGTAAAATTCAATTCTTCCAAAATGAAGCTGCTGTCAATTAACCACCACAGACAACCGCACCTCCCTCCCATTAGCATGGAACAGGCTTGCCTCCCAGAGAGTAAATCACTACACCTGCTTGGCCTGACACTCTCAGCGGACCTCAAGTGGAATAACTATGTCGAATCCATTGCTAAATCCGCAGCTATGAAAGTCAGCTCTCTGTGCAGGGCCCGGAAATTCTTTCCGCCTGAATCTATCCTGCAATTATATAAATCCACCAACCGCCTGTGTATTGAGTACTGCTGCCACATCTGGTCGGGTGCCCCTTCTATTCTCCTTGGGGTTCTTGACAAAATACAGTGAAGAATCTGTAATGTGATTGATACCGACTTGGCTGACCGCCTGCAGTATCTCTCTCACCGGCGTGACGTGGCATCCCTGTGCCTCTTCTATAAATACTTTCATGGCTCCTGCTCTGACGAACTTAAATCACTGGTGCCCCCTAGATGTGAATTTGCACGAGATACTAGATTGGCAACTAGGTCCCACCCTTTTACAGTGAAACCGATGAAATGTAACCACAATATCTACTCCAACAGCTTCTTTCCTCGCACTTCCCGCCTGTGGAATTCCCTACCGCATGCTTGCTTCCCCAACGGCTACAACCTCCAGGAGTTTAAATGTAAGGTCAATAGACACCTCCTAACACACTAACTCACACCCACTCTCTCCAACTCTCTCCCTATGTACATCCTAAGTCATCTATCACCCTCCTTCTGACATTTCCTATACCCAATCCCTCTATGTAACCCCCTGCGCTATAGTGGCAGTGGAATGCCTTGCTTGGGGTGACATGATTAAAAAAAAATGTAAAAGAAATTGTCCATAACTCTATAAGAAATGTAAAAATTGTTCATAATTTTTATTGTCCTAAGCACTTTCAGAAACTTCTATAACTATTTTCAAAGGTTTTTACATATCTGCTGTTATTTTTTTCTCAGGTTTTTTTTTTTTTAATCATATCTCCCATGACTTATTTAGTAATTTATTTTGTTTTGTTTCTGAAAAAAAGAGGATTCATTCCAAGCTCTCACCTGCTGTGTGTGATTGAAAATTGTGTAAGCATCTTTCTATTTTTAAAACTTTAAATTCTCCATTTTCTCTATTAAATAATGTAAGGTTGATGGAATGAGAAGAGATAAATGTTTGATATTTAGTGCCTCTCTAATAGCAAGATGTTTTTGGGATTGTGATTTATACAAAGTTCTTCTGTTTTTGATCAGAATTTTCCTTAAAGGTTCTTGTAAATTATGGGTTAATAAATGTTTTTTATAGCCCTTTGGTTTTATAAGTGACATGTAAGGTAGGTACTCAAGTAGTTTTCAAAGTATATATATAAATAATGCATCAGATGTGTTTGACAATAGATTAAAGATTAAGCAAAAGAAATTCGCATATTTCCCTACTACAACTTGAGAATGTCTGAGATTAAATATTTTCATTATTTTACCTAAATTTATTCTTGACTATCTTCTTCATTGCTTTTATCACAAGATTTTTCCCGACGTCAGAGAGTTTCAAACAATATTTTTGAGTTTACTGTCCTTTGATTTATAAATCAGTTTCTTTTTAGCATCATCAATGAAAGATATTTCAAATCAAAAATTTTTAAAAGCTTAAGGAATAATGAAAATACCTAGTTTTTGAATAGCAAACCAATTGGAATACTATTAGATTGATATCCCAGCCTTTTGAAATGTTAGAGAAATTTTAGAATTGACTAAAGTATTGACCTTTGTACACTCCAGCTTTTTCTGGTCTTCAAGTCCCTAAGGACACAAGGCCTAGTGAATAAAAACAGTGATTAAAGAAATCCAAATGTGACATGACATAAACAATTGCGAGTTCAATAACTGGTCACAGCAGAGGTGAACAAAAAAAAAAATTAGTTACTAAAGGGAAATAACTGAAACTGAAAGATCCAGAAAACGCACGGCATATAAAACTAGAACAATATACTCTGGTAGACAAAATAAAGGGTTCAATTCAACATTTCAATGTATTCACCTGCAAATGGCCAAAGTGCATAATGCCTAAAACATTGTGAATATGACAAGAAAGATGAGGACAACAGTTCAAACGATGTAAATAGTGTAAATACCATTTTTCCAATAATTATGCTTCAGAGTTAGTAGAATAGTAATACTGACTCACAAGTTAAAAGTCAATAAAATCAAAAGTAACATGTGCCCCATCAAGGTCAGACATCTTCTGTAAGAAAAATTGACAAAAAATCAAGTTGCTATTAGACATTTTAGTAAGGCTAATAAATGGTTGAAAAGTGACAACATTTAGCAAGACGAGGCTGATTAGTTTATCTTGAACACACTAACATAATTATATTATAATTAAATGATAAGAAGAAAAATCAGTACGACCACACAATTTCCGTTCTGGAGGAGGTAATTCTGTTGAGTGCACATGTTTGCATGGGGGTGGTGTCTATTTTTTTTATGGGTTTCCAAACACTTAGGATATTGTCCAATGAAGACCTCAGTATGCTTATTAACAAATATGATGAGTCTCCCTTTATAAAAATTAAAAAATAAAGAAAAAAAGCATATGAATATGATTCTCACATTTTATGCTCTTGTCTATTGTGTAGGAAATGAAGTGTTCATCTAAACATAAAATCTTTATATTTGACAAAAAGAAAGGAACATTACCATCTACAGTAGAGAAAGAAATCTATTTAGCTGGATAAACTTTCCCCTTGAAAGGATATTAAATTAAATCAACAAGTTGCTTTGATCCATTGTACAAACGGAAAGTTACAAGAGAAAAAAATGGCTTCTATAATCCAAAATTTTGAACTGGGTTGATGTAGAATAAATTATATTAAAAGTTTCCATCTCAATTAAATGCTGCAACATTTTTCTTTGTATTGAAGAATCTGTGTCCATAACAAGAGAATTTCAATATCAGATATTAATATCTATCTTCAGGCAAATAACAACATAATTTAACCTACCATCTATTCTCTTACTTTTTCATATAAAATGTGTGTGTATGTATGTATATATATTTATATTCTAACATATAAAACATAATATATATATATATATATATATATATATATATATATCTTAGTATATAAAACATATTCACATACACACACACACATATATATATATATATCTTAGGATATAAAACATTCACATGCATACACACACACACACACATATATATATATATATATCTTAGTATATAAAACATATTCACATACACGCACATATGTATGTATATATATTTATTCATACACAGACAAGGTGACTGAAAAGTAACTCCATATTTTATATACAAGTGGCCAGTCAGGAATCTTGACTTAACACCCTGTGACTTTATTTAAGATTGATTAAAAGAACCAAATCTACTAAATATAACCAAGATTTTGGAAGAACCTAAAAAGCAAATACAAGAAGTTATGTCTTCCATACTTGATGAAATCAGGTGGCATAAATTCTGGATGGTCCAAGAAACTGGTAGCAAAATCCGATGCCCATATCAAATTTTAAAAATACTTCCTTATATATCTTCTTCCAAAAATTATAGTTAATAAATAAATTATAAGTATTTGAATACAGGGAAATACTTTTCAATTACTCTGTATACAAGAGGGAGCAATGGATAAATTGTCATCTGCATTATGCATAAATGAAAATAACACTGGCATCTCATTTTAACGAATATATTTAACAGAATTAAACATAAATATCTTGAAATAGTAAAGAGTAAATTTATTCAATAAAATTGCCATTGGATTCAACCACAGCCTCCAGACAACTTCACAATCTCTCCAAAAACTCTTCTGGATGGTTTTCTTATTTAATTTGACGAATACTGCCATAACCCTTGCCTTCAATTTATCTTCGGTATTACAAGGAGTTTTTTGCTCAACTGTACCCCACACATAATAATCAAGGGGGTTGCAGTCTGGAGAGTTAGGTGGCCAGATGTAAGGAAATTGTCTGATAGCCATGACTGGGTTCTCCTGCTTTTGTGGCATGGTGCAGAGTCCTGTTGCCAGGCATAGGGTCTTCCAGCAGCCACCCTCTTGACCAAGGGAAGCACTACCTTCTCAAGGCACTTGATTAGGCCTTCTTGTTGATCCCAATGCCCTGTGCAAAGATGAATGTAGGCATAATGTCACCATCATTAATGATTATTCCAAACCCCACGATGTTGACTGGATATATTATCCAACTCTTTCCAAATTCTCAGCACTGCCCTGAGTTTGACACCCAAACACACTGAAATTTTTGTATTAGAGATTCTGATGCAAACTCCAAGCAATACAACATGCAATTTTCAAACTCTGGCAGAATTAATTGTATCATGGTGCCAAGTAGGAAGACATATAATGTAACAGTTTTGTTTTTTTGTTACGAGCAAAGTTTTTCTGTTTCTTAAAACTCTGCTTAGCTTTTGAAATGTATTTTTGGCTATCCAAATGCACATTCAGGTTTCAGTGTTACATTTTCCACCCTCTGTACAAATCCCATTTGAGCTTTTACCTTTCTAACAAAAAATTAAAATAAAAAATAAAAAATGTTGCTTAATTTTATATTCGACCCTTAATGTGAGGCTCAAACAACAAGATCCCAATTTTGATAATTCTTACCCACCCCACAAAAAAAAAACACTAATGAGGGTGTGCATTTTTAAAAATACATTACTATCATTACTACGTCAGATTTTATTATGCAAGTCAATGTTTTTATAATAAACTTAGTTCCAACCAACCAACATAGGTAAAATTCTTTAGGATGACATTAATATGATAATATATCAGATTATTTCATCTTATAATATCTGTTTTTATTAGAAATATTTACAATAACATTTTTATGATGAGAGATTTTATTATGAAATTTGATATTTGTTCATCATGTTGTAAAGAAATATATATATAATAGTATTGCTATTTATGTAAATATAAAAACTGATAAGGGGGATGTGACCTTGAAAAAGAAAAAAGATATTGTAAAGTTATGAAGTGATAAGAGCATGACATTGGGAATTGTAAAATAGTTGGACAAATATTGCAAAACAATCCAAAAAAAGAAATATTGTAAACGTTAGCAAAAATAAGAAAAAAGGAACAAAAACACTTTAAGAATGGCATAAAGAAAGATTCAAGACAAATTCAGAAAAGTAATAAGCAAGAAAAGTGGATTGACCAGCAAGAACATACTTGAAAAAGCTTTTGTTGCAAATGTAAAGAGAGAGGAAAGATGCAGAATATTTGAGGAACTAAAGATATAAAAGCAACCAAATTACCTCCTTTAAGCAAGCATCACAAAAAGAAAAGTGTTAGTTGAGTAAAGAATTATGCAAAAACAGATTCCTCAACAGGAATTTTGTGATGAATGGACCTGATTGTTGGGCCAAAAGTTAGGCCCCTGTTGGAAATAATAAACACACTAGTGGGAGTAGAGAAATCTTTTCAGCTTGTATTTTTGGCAGTAAAATTAGCATTCCCTTCAAAATTGATGATGATAATTCTAACATAAATGCAGAGAATTCTTCCAACTTCATGCTCAAGATATTTTCTGAATAGTACATGTCACAATCAAGAATATTCAAGATGAAAAGCATATCTACGCAAGACAATGTTCCTTCGGATTCTGAAAAACTGACTATTGCCCATCTTGTCAAAAAAATAAAAAAAATGTTTCAAAACACCAAATTAATGGAATTGTCCTATTTCTCGACAGATGTAAATTTAGTAGAAAACTGGTAGTCTTTCATTAAAAGAGATGTGGATAAGACTAGAAAACAAAATTCAAGCAAAGGTCTCAAGGAAGTAATAATAAATGCTATAAGTAATATCAAAATTAAGAGAATGGAAAAGTTAATAAAATCAATAATTCCAAGAATGATGACCATTTAGGAGCCCATATCAACATTTAATAATAATTTATTCACCTATATAGGAGACTGTGTTAATCAAATATCTGTTTCTATAGCTTATAGAATCTTTTCTCTTGCAATGGTCATCAGATATCTGTGAAACTAATTTAAATTCTTCCACTACTACCAATGAATTCTTTATTCCAAATTATCTTCCTCTTTAGATTCCAGTATTCACATGCATGGCTTTGGCATTTACATCCATGTTAATCATCCAAAATTAAGGGAACCATCACTTGAGTCTCTCTTAAAAACATCTTCATATGCATTTGAGTCTCATTACTATACTTTTAACTATCTCTTTTTCCCTTTATCACTCTTCTCAGAAGTGTATATATTATACCAAATTTTGGACAATATAGAAATGGCATTCTATCTTTCATATATCTACAAACATATTTTTGTTTAGTGATTTTATTGCGTATCATGACATATGGCTTAAACAGTGTGATGCTGTTAGCATTCAGACTTTCACTTTTACCATTGTTCAGTAAATTAATCAAATCAGATTTCCCTACACATTTCCCTAATAAATCTGAGCAACATGCTTCTTTACTTGATTTGCTTCTTACCTTCCCTCCTAGTTCTTGATGAGCTTCACAACACTGTTCAATTGTCAATTAATGTATATCAATATTTCATTTCAGTCAGGAATCTCTTATTCATAAGATCTCTTTCCATGAACAATATGCTAACTGAGACTCACTCCCTGACTTGGAAGATGCCACTTGGATTGGTATTTTTAACTTTCATATTGAGAATTGTGCCATTGAGGTTTCTTCTTAGTCAAAGCTGGCATAGATTCTTTCATTTCTTCTTGGAAATACCAGGAAAACCTCAATCTTCTCCAAGATTGACACCATAGCTAGAGCCTACAGGAAACACTATTTCTGAATATTTATCAACTGAGTAAAATAGATATGTATGTATATATATATATATATATGGTCTCTAACATAATTTCTAAGATTGATTCTCATAAGGCAAGTAGAGGTGATGGAATTCCAGTCATTGTTCTAAAAAAAAAAAATATGACCCTGAGCTGGCTCTAGACCTCTCCAAACTCAATAACTATTTCCTCACTGCTTCCTGTTTTTCTACTTCTTGGAAGTCTTACTCTGTAGTTCCTGTTTTTAAGAACTCTGGGGAGCTCTCTGAACCCTCTAATTATTATTCTATTAGCTTCTTTTTTGGCAAGATATTCAAGGCTATTATCAATGCTGGAATAGCTGGGCATCTCACAACCATCTTTCTGACAAACAGCATAGCGTCTGCTTTGCCAGATCTCCCACTGATATGTTAATGGCCATCACTGAAGATATATTTCAGGTGCTTGATATCTTGAAAGCATTTGACAGTTTGGCACACTGGTTTTTTGTGCAAGCTCCAGAGTTATTTAGATTGTTTGATTTGATCCAATCATCCCTATCAAATCATGAAATGAAGATTGTTTTGAAGGGGCAAACTTCAGGAGCCTTTCATACAAATGTGGGTATCTCCCAAGACTCTATCCTAGGTTCTATGCTTTTACTATCTTCATCAATGAATTTCCTGATGTAATCAGTTCTATAGTAGGCATCTATGCAGATGACACCACTATTTACTCCCATCTCAAAAAAATCTACCATAGCTGACAAAGTAAACCTGGCTGCTGCCCTTCAAAAGACCTCCAATCTGTCATTAAATGGGGTAGGAAATGGCTTATAAATTTTAATGCCTCCAAAACAAAGTTGCTCTTCTTTAACTACCATAGAGAAACTTTCCTGTCCTGTCTACCATCAGAATGGATAACGCTAGTTTTCTAGAGAGCAACACATTTCGCCTCCTTAGCCTTACTCTCTCAAATGATCTAAAATGGAATGACTATATCGAATCCATAGTTGCATCTAGTGCTAAGAAGGTTGGGTCATTGTGTTGGGCCAGGAGATTTTTCTTATCAGAATCCATTTCTAACATCTATAAATCTACCATTCATCTATATATTGAATATTTTTGCCATATCTGGTCAGGTGCTCCTGCTATTCATCTTGAGGTTCTTGACAAAAGGAGAGTCTGCAATATAATGTGGTTTCCTTCTGTCTTTTCTACAAGTATTTTCATGGCAACTGCTCTGATGAGATTTTTTTCCCCTGGTACCTTGACCACATGTATCTACTCATGCTACTAGATTTGTATTAAGGTCCCACCCTTCTGCCTCTTCTACTCTCCCAGTTTCTTTTCTCCCTATCATTTGCTTGCTTCCCTGATAGCTACAATTGCCAAAAGTTTAAATAAAACATCAATTGCCATCTTCTATATACTTGATTCGTATCCATCTCTTATCTTTTCTTCAACATACCCTGTACCTTGTTTTTCTATCAATGTAACCTCCTGTACGTCAGTGGTAGTCCTGCCTTTCTTGGAATGAAAGGATTATTAAAAAAAATTAATTTCTTATAACAGATGCCTATTTTTGGCTGCACATAATAAATGTAAGCATGTCCTCAAAAGAGCGAAGTCTTTGCTGAGAGAATGAGGCATCATAATACACCTAACAACTTTGGTTCTTGTGATTACAGGTAAATTTTCTATTCTTTCTCTCTTCAATCAATTTGAGGTGTTAACAATGAAAAAAAATAGCTAAGAAAGTAATTTTTCTCTTTAGAATTTGTCTTATATATCTACTAGCATCATAGCCCAGCGTTGCCTGCGCAACTCAGAACATTTTAGTAGTAGGACTCGATTATATAAAAAATTGTTGTTTAAAAATTGTTAAAAAATTTCATTAAAAAATCTTTTTTTCTTTTGTTTTCATAAACGTGATTTGATGTTTTTTTGTTTGCCATTGTAAACAACATTGCATTTATTTTTGTTTCAAAATTACGAGGGAAAATATTTACATTTTTTGTTGACTAAATAAATTTAACATAAAAATAAAAATTATTTATTTCATTTTACTGAAATTATAAAGATAAAAACTATTACACTCTCAGTTCAGAAATTTTTTAATAATATTTAAAAATGTAGAAATATAAAAACTATTATGCTCTCAGTTCAGAAATTTTTTTTTTAAATATTTCTTTTGTTTCAAAATTATGGGGAAAAATATTCATTTTTTTTTGTTGACCAAATGAATTTTTAAAACGTCAGAATAAAAATTAAATATAAATGCTCATTTTTTTTCTTTTTAGTTGCATTTGACACGTGTGATTTGATTTCTGTGATCTAGCAATCATCTTAGATCTTAGATGTTTTACGGTGAAAATGTAAACAATCTGCACCATTGGCCAAAAAGTGCGAAAGGGAAAATTGCTGAACTTAAAAGTCAAAAAGTATGTGTCAACCTGACTTCCCTGTAGATATGTGTCCCTAGAAAGTTTGAATAGCATAGCTTAAAAAATGTAGGCATGCATAGGGAACAGTCACGCACAGACTCATAGATTGCCTCTGGTGTCCCACAGGGCTCTATCCTGGGCCCGACACTCTTCCTTATTTTCATCAACGACCTCCCAGATGAGATCAAGTCTCAAGTAGGCATCTACGCAGATGACACTACAATATACTCCCACACCAGTAAGAAACCTGCCGTGGCGGACAGACATAATCTTGCTGCTGACCTTGAACGGGATCTACACTCTGTGGTGAACTGGGGTAAGAAGTGGCTTGTCAACTTCAATTCGTCTAAGACCAAGCTGTTGTCTGTCAACCATTACAGGCAACCTCTCCCGCCTCCCATAAGCATGGACCAAGCGATTCTCCCGGAGAGCAATACACTACGCCTCCTCGAACTTACCCTGTCCTCAGACCTCAAATGGAACCACTATATTGAATCCATAGCGAAATCTATTGCTAAGAAGGTTGGGTCACTATGTCGATCCAGGATGTTTTTTCTGCCTGAATCCATCCTGCATATATACAAGTCAACCATCCATCTGTGCATGGAGTACTGCTGCCATTTATGGTCAGGCGCCCCTGTCGTTCTCCTCAGTGTTCTTGACAGGCTCCAAAGGAGAGTCTGTAATGTGATAGGTACTGATCTGGCGGCTCAACTGCAGCCACTTCCCCACCGTCGAAATGTGGCCTCCCTTTGTCTGTTCTATAAATACTTTCATGGCTTCTGCTCGGACAAACTTAAGTCACTGGTGCCTCCTCAACAGGTGTTTACTCGTGCAACCAGACTGGCAACTGGGTCTCACCCATTCACAGTTAGGTTAGCCAAATGCAGATGACAATTCTACTCCTGCAGCTTCCTCTCTCGCACTTCCCGCCTGTGGAACTCTCTCCCATATTCTTGCTTTCCTGACGGCTACAACCTCCAGAAATTTAAATGCAAAGTTAATACTCATCTACTAACCACTGGACTCTAGCTCTCTCCCCACCCCTGTATAACCCTCCCTTTCTCTCCACCTATGTATCTGTCATCGCACCTGCTTTCTCAGCTTTCTATTTTTCCTAACTAGTTTGTACTCCTCACTCTTTTCTAATTAATCTTTTTACAGTTATGTAGCCCCCTGCACATCAGTGGCATTTCCGCCTTGCTTGGGGTGAAATGATTAAAAATATATATATATATATATATATATATATAAGTCTACAATTTGTTTATGTTTTGAATATTGCTGCCACTTATGGTTCAGTGCTCCTGCAATATATTTAGAGATCAATTTTATGTGGAAAGTAGTAATCTACCGAGATTTATGTGGAAAGTAGTAGTTTACCACGATTTATGTGGAAAGTAGTAATCTACCAAAATTTAATCTACCAAGAACTGTTTCTCCTTTCATCAGTTTTGTTACCTTAATTTATCGATCATATGGAAAGTAGAATGTAAGCAATCAAGATTGTTCACTCTACTCTGTTGTACCCAGAACAGAACAGCACACTGAAGAGATTCAATTATTATTGACCACTTTTTGTGCTGACAAACAAATTACGTGTCATGTCTTTGGATCTTTTTGCAATCAAATATATTTGACAAAAGCAGTTCAAGGATCTAAACAAAGAACCTAAACAGCCACATACATACAAAGAATCTTGATCCTTTGAAAAAAAAAAGATATATGTTTTTGTTTTTATTTTCTTTTTGAAGACTTCAACAAGAATTATTTTTCCCCTTGAGAAACAGAAAAGAGAAAAACAGAAGAGTTGAAGAGTGCCAGATATTTCGATAAAAAAAAATGTTTGGGTAAGTAGAGGACATAAAAGTTGTAGAATTTTTCTTCTTTTTTTCTCTCCATTTACATTTAAAACAACAAAATTCCTTGACAATAGAAGCAAAAAAGGAAAAAGGGAATAACAAATTGAAAATATGAATTTAGATGAGTCAACCTCATACTGAGTTATTGATTGGCTGTCCTTTCTTTCATCTGACTGATGCAGTATCCACAGAACAAAAATGGTTGCCAGAGTAAAAGACTTCTCAAGTAGCAGGAATTCTTTTATTTCCATATTATTCAATTATTCACAAGATGCTTCATAACTCAGTTATGATAGAATTGTGTCTTGGCACATTAAGCCATTTCCAAAATGTTATTAGGGGTTGAAAAGAAAACCTAAAAATACACCTTATAATAGCTTCTCATTAGCTATTCTAGTGTTCTTTGCATATTGTCAAGACTTGTTAAAACTAAAGATCTTATTTCCTTATCAAAGCAGTTGATATGGAACAGTTGTTTCAAACCTTTTATCTTCAAAGAACCATTTTATTAAAATTAATGTCCCCAAAGGTATATTTTAATATCAAAAGATGCCTTCCAAAAACTAAACAAAGTATCAACAAACTGGAAAATTTTGTTATCAAGAAATGTTAAAGTGCTAACTAATACCAATAACAGTGAATATTGGACAATTTCTTCAAAGATATGCAGGTAAATGAAATATCAAAAATATGGCTTTACAGAAGGATGTTGAGAATACCATGGATAAAGGTTTTGAGCAATGA
>JBBBDQ010000175.1:1015000-1060000 GCA_037127315.1 Ascarosepion bandense
GTCTTGCTTAGGGTGATTTGATTAAAAAAAACAAAACAAAAAACAATGGACATTTCATTTGAAGCATCCAATTTTTGAAACATATAAAATATTTTCTAAATGACAAGACCATAAGGCATTAAATAACTGATTTAGGCAATTTCAGGCAATAATTTTAGGCAAGTTTATATGTAAAAAAAAAATTCTCTTTTTGCTGACTAAAATTTCCTTTCAAAGAAATTGTAATAAAAGAAAAAAAAATCAGTTTATAATAACTTAATGATTTCAAATGGTGATAAAGCTCTTGTTTTTTAACTAAGAGTAAATTATAACAAACGTTTTCAAATAGAAAGAAATCATTTTTATAAATTAATGATGAAAAACTTCTATTTTCTAAAACAGTAATTGTGTCTCAGTAGAGGCTTGCTTTGGTTCTATTTTAAACTTATGAATTAATTGGAATAAAATATTTATTTAGCAAATAGTTTTCACTCAAACAGAAGAGGCAGAGATTAAATAAAAGCTTTTAAAAATTACAGAATTCAACACATTGATAAAGAGCAAAATGTCCGCAAGCCAATGATCAGAGAAACGAAAGGTGAAAATGCTTATCTGAAATTATTGAATAATGTCAACACTTTACCTCAGAACTTCAGAGAATAATGGATTAAATATTGATGGCTGTTTATGAAAATACATCAACAAATATATATATATATATATATACACACATAATTACTCTCACCTGACTTTTCAAGCAAGCCAAAAGCCAATCTTTTTCTTTTACCACTTGGACCATAATGGCTATTCTTATTCTTTGTTGCACTAAGCAATGTTTTTCACCTTACTATCAGTCCCAGTCAGAATTCTTAGGTATGTTATTCATTGTTTGTCTCTATCCTTCTTGTCTTCAATATACTATGTGAGTTTCAAATTCTCCAAGCCCCCTTCCCACATTATATGTCCAAGAAATTTGAACTCTTTCTTATCCTAATCACATGTGTCTCTTTCCTTCCCATAATCCTAATGGAGAAAAAGAAAAACTTATGCTATTGCCACATGAAACCAGATTTTCAGCATCATTTTACACATGTATCAATAGGACATGCATTTGGGGTGCAGTAGATACTTGCATGTAACAATAAATCAGAGAGCCTTGTTGTATTCACTTACATGCAAATAACCTCGGAAAAGATATTACTCCATCACTTTTCTCTCTAGCTATAGGTTAAATAGCAGGACAGATTGGATTCTATAGCCTTGGTTAGCAACCAGTCTACTACAGAAAGTAATGGCAAACTACTGCAGTCTTGGCATGACTGACTTCTACCCAGTCAAGACATGATTGCCCAAGCATGTATCACAGATGGCACTTAACTGACTGAATGATCAATATATAGACAATCACAAAACATCAGAATTTATATTGAATTCCCTTCTCAAAGGATGCTGAAAAGTTCACAACCTAACCAAGAAAATACTCCATACTAAATTCTTGTACTTTAGTACTGCAGTCTTGGCATGACTGACTTCTACCCAGTCAAGACATGATTGCCCAAGCATGTATCACAGATGGCACTTAACTGACTGAATGATCAATATATAGACAATCACAAAACATCAGAATTTATATTGAATTCCCTTCTCAAAGGATGCTGAAAAGTTCACAACCTAACCAAGAAAATACTCCATACTAAATTCTTGTACTTTAGTCAAATTTCCAGAAGTAGTTCCTCTTATATATATTTGCATGTACATTACATTTTTTTCTAGAATCTCACACATATATGTCACTGATCCCTGGCAGATGTTCCAGTGATTAACATGAGTGGAAAGCAGAAGTGACAATGAGCCAGTGAAACAAGATTCTCTGATTCAATGCCAAAATGACCATCTTTATATAAATAATCTTCCTCTCTTATACACAGGCTCCATGTTATTTCTTTTAAATAAGTTTGATAGAAATCGACACTTTGAATATTTGAACAGTTCTTGAACAGATTTTATACAATAGAAACACACTGAAGAAATCAAGCAGTTCTGATGATAAGAACTGATCAGAATTTTAAAATCAAACTAATATGATTAATACTAATATATAATTTGTCACTTAGCTAATTATGTTATATTCAGCACCCTTATTTCAGAGATTTGTAGATTTTTTTTTTTTTTTTAATCATGTCACCCCGAGCCAGGCGTTAAGGCCACTGGTGTACAGGGGGCTACATAAGAGTGAATAGATTGGAAAAGAGAAAGCCGGAAACCACATCCTAAACAGTGAACTAGGGATGAGCCTCTACACCTGTTCAATAGACGTGGGTGGAGTGTGAACCGGGCTATAGTTAAGTCTAGAGATGACTCTTTGTGTATGTGTTTGGTCAACTAATCAAGAGGTATCAGCAATTTCCTATCAATTTTCTCATTTTATTATTTTCATATTAAGTTATAAAATAATAATTTATGAACCTTTTTATTGGTTTTAGGTTGATTGTTTCTTCTTTGTATATGTGTGCTTCTGTACATGTGTGCATATGTAAGATGTTGGTGTGGCTATTTCTTCTTTTTATAATTTACTTGTCTCCTTATACTATCTCAGTATTTCTTTTCTTTCTTTCTTTTGATTAAGTGTCCAAAGATGATGTAACAATGTCATACCTGCTGTCAGGGATTACTTATATTTAGACTAAGTTTCCAGAATATTCTGGGGTTTTATAAACCTTTGAAAATATAAGGATATTCTATTTTATTTTATTATTTCTTGCTTAAATAATTCATATTTTTAATTAATGCTGAAATGGACATAAGGTATATTATATTTTCCCAATTTTTGAATGAGTATTGCACTCAAATTTGTTAATAAACTGTCTGAAATTCATATTTAGTTATTGTTTTGTTCAGGTACTTTTGACAATTGCATACCAATGTGGCATCTGTGTGGTAGTTGGTATTTATAAAGAATACCAAGATTTAGAGAAAGAAATTCTAATAACTACACAAACACCACATTGGTTCCTGATAATGACTGCGAAAGTTGACAGAACAAAGCAATAACAAAATATGAACTTAGGGCAGTTTGTTCACAACTTCAAGCATAATACTCAACACCTTATTCAAAATTGGCAAAATACAATAAAAAAATTAAACTGGCAGAAATTATTGGTTCTTTTAATCAAAGTTATTTGGACATAAATTATAACACAAGAAAAATTAAAATTTTAACCATGGTAACTTGTCAGTTGTTTTTAATGAAATTTGTATAAATTTGCTGCCTAAATGCCCAAATATATATATATATATATATATATATATATATATATATATATGAGTGTGTGTGTAATAAGAGAGAAGTTGAAGAGTTCTCAGTCAAACCCACTTCAAAAATGACCAAATATTAGAATTTATTCTGAATTTCCTTCTCAGAGGATGCTGAAAAGTTCACAGCCTAACCAAGAAAATGCTCCATACTAAATTCTTGTACTTTAGTCAAATTTCCAGAAGTAGTTCCTCTTATATATATTTACATGTACATTACATTTTTTTCAAGAATCTCACACATATATGTCACTGATCCCTGGCAGATGTTCCAGTGATTAACATGAGTGGAAAGCAGAAGTGACAATGAGCCAATGAAATGGGATTCACTGATTCAATGCCAAAGTGATCATCTTTATATAAATAATCTTCCTCTTTTATACACAGGCTCTATGTTATTTCTTTTAAATGAGCTTGATAGAAATTGACACTTTGAATATTTGAACAGTTCTTGAACAGATTTTATACAATAGAAACACACTGAAGAAATCAAGCAGTTCTAATGATAAGAATTGATCAGAATTTTAAAATCAAACTAATATAAAAGATTCTCAAAATATGAATATTTTTGGTTACAAAAGATACAAAAAATAAAATTCACTGAATATAAAACTGGATTTTAAATTATTTTTATTTCCAGCTAATGATCTCCAGAATTTAAGATGAAAGTGCAGGTGGCAGAATTTTAACTTATTTTAAATTTTATCACACTAAATGTACAAAAGATGAAAGACAAAATTTTGAAGAATTTTATGCTGAACTTCAAGTCCAGGAGAAAGTGGTTACTTCAATCATTATTTCAAAACAAAATTCTTTATAAAATTAAAAGAAAGATTACTTTTTTTTGACAATTATAAAATTTGATAAAGGGATTAACAAGTATAAGTTTGAAAAAAGCCTCCAGTTTTAAGAAAGATTTAAAAATTTTTCCAAAACAATCAAAAATATGATTGCATTTACTTAATGAGTTTACTTTATGAGTTTTCTATATGGAATCATGAAAGAAATTTTCTTGTCTAATCTTGAACCACTTAGAATCATTAAGAAAGGGCCTGTTCTTGTCTAATCCTGAACTGATTGTAGTCATGGAAAGAGGGATTCTTGCTTAATCCTGAACCACTTGAAAGCATGAAAAAAGGACCTATTCTTGCCTAATTTTGAACCACTTGTTAACTGTCTCAAAAAGCACTCACTATTTACAGCACATTAACGCACATATGCAAATCCTCCAAGTAGTAAATCTGGGTCAGTCTCTCAAACTTCACTGTTATATATGATAGAATGAGGTGATCAGTTTCATAATAGACATGCGTACTTTCTTCATTGTAAATGGTGTAGACAAGCACTTTCAGCATTTTATATGGTAAGTTGGTATTTTCTATTCACTTTTCTTGCCAGCAGTTAGATCTTTATTTTCATAAAGTTAACAGTGGCATTATCCACATCTGACATGTAAACTGGCTTCTTGAAAACACAGATCAATTTTTAAAATAATCACAGCCAAAGAATTCAGCTATTAGATTAAGCATATTCTTAAGGATATGTTGCAGGCCAAATACTATGACTGCTGCTATTTTAGAAATTCTAAAATTAAAGCATTTGTTCTTACCTGTACCATAACTGATGAGACAGCAGAAAAGTATCTCAAACTAAATAATACTATAAGCTCAAGAATTTGAGTCATTCAAACCTAAACAGTCAGAATAAATTGGAAATCTAAGAAAACAATATTACAAAGGAAATGAAAAATTAAATACTGTCAAATAGGATAGTTCACCATAGAGTAATGATTAAAAAGCTTATATAGCAATTTCTTAAGTTCAATTTATGCTTAGAGACTTAACTTATTTTAAATTTTATCACACTAAATGTAAAAAAGATGAAAGACAAAATTTTGAAGAATTTTATACTGAACTTCAAGTCCAGGAGAAAGTGGTTGTTTCAACCATTATTTCAAAACAGAATTCTTTATGAAATTAAAAGGAAGGTTATTTTTTTTGACAATTATAAAATTTGATAAATAGATTCAAATTCTTGTGCTTACTATGATAAACTTAGTAAATATTGTTGAAAATCATTGACACATCTGGTCTGGTACATCTGTAATGTATCATGAGATTCTGGAGAAAATCCAAAGATAAATCTACAACATTATTAGTCCCAACCTGATATCTCAGCTTCAATCTCTTTCCCATTACTATAATACAGCTTCTCTTTTCTATAAATATTTTCAAGGCAATTGTTCTAATGAGCTTACCTCTTTGGTACCTCAACTTCATGAATTTAAGTATAATACTAGATTGGCAGTTAGGTCACATCATTTTACTGCTGAAATTACTAAATGTAACCATAAGTTCTGTGCTAGTGGTTTCTTTTACCACACTTCTTGTTTATGGAATGTCTTCCAACTTTTTACTTTCCTGTCAACTATGATATTTAAAAGATTAATTGCAATATCAATTGTTATCATCTCTCTTTTTAATCCAGTTCTCTAACTGTTCATTCTGCTAAGACTAAATCCTGTAGAAAATAGTTACATTTTTCCGTGTTGGTGCTGGATGTCAGTGTTCAAGCTCATTTAAAACACCAGAATTTCAGATGTTGATTTTCTAGACAGGCATACAAGTCTCTCTCATCTTCTTTAGAACATTTTTGTCTAGTATAATATTCTTCATCCCACTTGGCTTTGTACTATTAGCAAATATCAAGACAAGAAAGCAGGCTCCTTCTCACCTAAAAGACTGTTGCAATACAGTCTCTCTCTCACCATACAATATACTAAATTAGACATAGCAACTGTCAAGATTGTAAAATAAGATTCATCACTTGCAAAGACTCCATAAATACTTTCATATTGTTTAAGGTGTATTTATAAACTTAACACTGAATTGTTAAAATGGTTGAATTATTTTTGTGTTCTTTCATAAAATACCACAGAAGCATTAAAAAAATTGAAATTAAATTTAAGTTATGAGGCTTTTTCATTCTTAAGCACCTTGTTTAATTAATGTCAATTCTTGAATGAAAAATAGTGAATAATATTTGTTTTGAAACACTTACATAAGCAGTCAGCAGCTTCAGATCAGCAGGAAAAGAAAAAATAATAAAGAAATAAGTACTTTTTTTTACAATTAAAAAGTAAATTAATTTTTATCATACATTGTGGTAAGTGAATTATTTTGGACAGTTCCATAAAGGCAGGATTTCAATTACCAATATTTGAAATGCTGTGAAATGAATTGCCTACAAGACTCATAAATTTCTCAATTGAAATCTGTTAGTAAGAATAGAGGTATTGTCTGGTTTCTATGTACAGTGTATATTAAGAGTAATTTTAACACAAAAGAATCAACCCACCTTTCTGTCTAACAGATTCCAATTTGTCTATTTATAAACACGAAAACAGCTTAATTACATACTTTTGTTTGCATCATGAGACTAAAAAAACTGCCAATTGAAAATTGGAGATTTGAAACTTTACTTTTTGACAAGAGAACTGTTAAAATAATTTGCTTACCTTTAAGAAAAATAAATGCTATGTGCATGAGTTTTGTGAAAGTGAATAAACTTGACAAATATAAACTCCGAAATAATTGAAGTAAAAAGGAGATTTGATTTCTTGGCCACAAAATGAAACTAAAATTAAGAAATGTATTTAAAACTCAACAAATGAAATTAGCTAATAATTGCTTACATTTAATATAATTCTATATAATATACCAATCCAACACTATATAGAAGGATCTGATATATTTTTAAGAAACTAGTTTTTTGTAAAGAGAAAATGACAACACAATTGTAACTAGGGACTTGACAAATTTTTAGCTTTCTTCAGACATTCCAATCACCACAAATAAGACTGAATATTAAAATGATATAATAAAAACTATAAACCTTTATCATGAAATTAATATTATCATATCATTATAATAATAATAATATTTATCATGGAAATAATATTACATTTAAATTAAGGAAAAAAACAAAGTAAAAGATAATGCTAAAAGTGGAAAAAATATTTTATAAGTAATTTTGAAAAATTCAGCATTCTCACAAACAAGATTTTGATTTGCTCTTCTTTACAGTTTGTGAATTCTTTGGAAGTTATTCAAAGCCCATTTATATGTTTGATTGTAATAATAATTATTTATTTTGTGAGAGAATATAACATTAACAATATTTTAAGAATAACATTGATTTTTCAAAATACAGGTCTTACTATTTAATTCATAGTTAGGAGATGGAGTCATATGTTTACCAATGGTTTTTGCACATAAGTGAATAACAAACCCGATTAGAATTCAAACTCAACATTCCAAGTTCTGATTCTGAGTCACTATCCATTACACCAACTGCATGTTTCCAAATAAGGAGAATGAAAATTCAACATTCTACTGAAATTGTAGCAGGTTCAACAAAAAGAAAATAACTGCAAATGCATGAGGAAATAAGGATGAGATATATGGACTTGGAATGTACACAGATCTTTACACACAAAGCAAAAACAGGAGTGTTGATATTTGCTTTGGGAGGCATCTGTTTATCTTACAAAATAATGACAACACCCAGTTTGGTCAAAATTCAGTCCCTTGAAGGAGATACTTGAGGGAACTCTCCTGGACAGAGGTTTGAATGATGAAATAAGGTGGCTATGCACTGCCCTGCCAATATCCAAAAGAACAAAGGACATTACATTTGAGGCCAGCTTGGCTGCCAGAATTGGTGGAAGGTTGTCAGTACTGACAGACAATCACCTTTAAGGATCCACTCCAGATTTTTTGTTGGATTTATTTCTTTAGATTTTAGTATTTGGATACAGCCATAAGGCAGTAGAGGTTTAAAATCAAAGTTTTCCTTCACCAAGATGATGAGCTCCATTCTACCTGAAGTAGCTGGTTATGAGGCACTAGTTGTCTGCATTCATCTTTTCTTTGGCTTGGAGCTGGACTTGGTTGTCAAAAGCATGCCAAGGGAGAATTTTATAGAGTGGGAGTGTGATCTCACTACTACCTCCAACTATGACAACTTTTGAATTATATATATATATATATATATATATATATTTTAAACTCAATACTAGATTGGCAGCAAGGTCTCATCATTTTACATTTAAAAAGGTCAGATGAAACCATAAGCTCAATGCTTAAGGAGAAAATAGATAACGGTTGACATTGCATTTACATTTTTGAAGATCAAAATTAACTATAAATAAAGAAACCAAAAAAAAAAGTTCTACAAGTGAGATGTGCATTTTTTTCTTTGATCTTCAAAAATGTAAATGCAATATCAACCATTATCTATAGTCTCCTTAATTACTTTTATTTTTCTCTCTCCTTAGTTAATTTTTTTCTCATATTCTCTCACACCTAGTGAACTGTTGTGGCTTTATTGCCTTACTTAGGATTAAATGTTTAAAATATGTATAGATATATATATTGAATGGTGGTGTTAATAAAACAGTCCTGAATGTAATATAACAGAGCTATATAAATTGAGATTTAAGCCTAAAATGCTCAGAGATTCTAATGTCATTATTTATTACACATAATAAAAATAATCTTGACAGCCTTTTAGACAGTATTTACACCTAAAAAATCAATTGATAAAAATGAATGAGAGTAGAAAATGCAAATTTGATAAATATAACTTTAGGCAAACAATAACAGAAAACAAAAATAAGACATGATCTTCACGTTAGCTGTACAAAAAAGAAGTGTATACTAAGACAGAAAAAAAAACAGTAACTTTAGAAAAACATTGAAAGAAGTAATAATAGTAATAAGAATAAATACATATATAAATAAAATACAAATATAATAATCATAATATATTTAGGAAAATAAATAATCATTGCAAATTATATTAAATTATTATATTACTTTAAGTGAGATTTACATTTTTTTCTGTTAAACTTAAAATCCCTTAATTTTGGGTCTTAAATGAATCATCTTTCCTGGTGTTCAGGCAGACATATTAGCTTTAAACCCTAAAATATTGCCACCAATATGTTTTATTGAGATGTCACATACAAGATGTTTTTACAACAACATGAAGGAAAAAGATAATTAGCAATATCCAGTAATTTGTACAAATATAATCTTTCCAGATTTGTAAACTTACAGATTCTAAATGTGCAAAAAAAGCAACAAAAACCGTAAGGTCATGATAGTTTTGTGTAAAATATAAAAACATCAGCATGCATAACATGACGTCATGGTGTTGACATAACAACATGACAACAAACACATTCAAATATCAACTGTCAATACCTTAGTTCTGGATATTTCAGCAAACAATTATCACAGAATGTTTTCTGTTATCATTAACAAGCAGAAGCAAGCATTAGAAATGCACTTACATTGAGTCAGTCAGTTTAGTGCCATATGTGATACACACTTGTGCAATCATGTCTTGAAAGAGACATGACTGACTGGGCAGAAGATTTTTACCCCAGTATGTTGCCATTACTTTCTGTAGTAGAATGGTTGCCAACCAAGGCTATAAAATCCAATTTGTCTTCCTTTTTTAATCCAAAGCTGGAGAAAGACGGGGTGGATTCATGCCTCTCCTAAGGGTATTTGTGTATAAATGAATGCAATGAACTAGAGTGGAATTCAAATTTGGCTCTCCAATTTCTCTTTCCAAGCCAATTCAGTCCATCCAAATAAACATTTGTTTGCTTTGTTTTAAATGTTGCCTTGCTTGTTTCTGATAGAAAACGAAGGAATGAAGACAAATAACAAAACACAGATTAATAGTGACACAGGCAAAACCCAAATTAGCAGGAAGATGCAAGTTTTATAGTAACTTTTAAATAAAAAATTAAAAGAAAAAAAATCAAGAATTAATTCTCTACGTTTAAATCTCCAGCATCAGATTTTTTTCATTTACACATGTGTGCACATTATTTGTATTCTTTTATCCATCATGTCCTTTCTGCATATAGCAGATCATGCTTCTCCATGAGTTCTTATTTCTTTTTGCTCTTAACAGTTCTTGTTCCATTTCCTATCCTTCTTTATTTTTGCATTCTTTTTTCTGCTGTTCATTTACTCAAAATTATTCTCTTGCCTTCAATATGCCTTAATAGCGTTAAATTCGCCAAACCTTCCTTCCTCATTATTTTTGCATCTGATTTTAAGCAGCAGTTTCTTTTTCCAGTCTAGTGGGAACCCACTCACATCTGAGCATCGGTATCAACATCTGCTCTTCCCCTATACCATTTCTCCCCTCTGGTGGTGATGAAAGAGATAGCTATGCAAGCCCAGTCATGAGCAGAAGACACAGAGGAGTGTGGGAGTTTCTTTGTCAGTCTTAAAGCTTTTTTTCTCATATTTTCTGTCAACTGCTTTTGCAATAATTGGCAGTAGGTCCAAATCTCTATTGGTTCAAGTCACTTCTTTATTTGCAAAGAAATTATCATGTCATTGGAGATTAGATATGACATCCCAGCACAGCAAGGCTCAACCAAGAAGCTAAAAGCTCTGATGTATGGTCAATTCATTGGATTTGGGAAATTTTCAGCAACTGTGTGTGTAAAGGGGGTGTAAAACTCAAATATAAATGAATGTATCTACAAAGACAATATTAAAAGAAATGACAAGGAGAAAAGCTTTCATATTGATGTGTTTCATTCCTTTCAAAGTATATATGATAAAACAAAGTTTTATGATATTCTGTATTTATGGGCAAACATGCTCAATATCAGAGATAGCATGTATATAAATATAAATATAAACAAATAAGATAACCAAGTCACCAAAAAATAAAATAACAAAAGTCAAAATAAACAAATTAAGCAAGTGATAAACACATTAACAAACTATGAATACACACATAAACACAAGTAATAATAATAATAAACCACAAATAATAAAGTAATCAATAATAAATAATGAGTAAAAAGTTAAGTAATATTATAGCTACAAATAGCAGTATTTTATTTGGATTCACAATTATATTTACTATAAAGCTTTTAGAATAATTTGAAATATAACTTATTCCCTACCTAATAATCATTAGGATAACGCAAATGACCTTACTACTTATAACGCACCATTGATCAGTATATATAAAGAGTTCAGTCAAAACACAACACACTGAAGACTGCATTCATGTTGCTATTTGGTGTTGAATTCAGTTCATATATATATATATATATATATAGGTAGAAAAAAAAGTGAGAAGCCAAAAAGCCATAAATGGTTTGTTTAAAGTGTAGATTTATTGTTATTACTATTATTAATAATAGTATTATTTATCTTTTATTTAATACAGTAAGTGTTCATAATCACACTTGTGTTGCTACACATGTTTCGAGTTTAAAGTTGACTCTTCAGGTGAATAAATTTCTGACTTTAAATCCATCTGTCTTTCTGTCTGATGGCTGAAAAAATCATGTATATAAAGATAAGTGCTTAGTGAACAGGTTGAAGGTTGGTATGTATGCATGATTGTTTGCTGGGTATTTTCACACTGATTTGTTACATATATCAAGATAACAATATATTTTGTTGGGAAAAAATGTATGACAAAGTGGAAAGATTTTTCACTCTCTCTCTTTCTCTGTAATATATATATATATATATATATGCGTGTGTGTTTTAAGGTATGCTCTATTTAAGGGTAAAAGTGCTCAATATCAGAGATAGAGCCTGTATAAACATGAAAACTGAGATCAACACTGAGTAGTGACAGTCTGTTTTACACTTGAACAAAATTTTTAGGCCTGATAACAAGAGCTGTAATATTTGTCTATACTTCTGATATGAGGTAGTATTTACATTATTTACACTGTTGTCCTCACCTTTACTGCAATTTTTACAACTACAGCAGTTGTGAACAAATAACTTAAGAAGTTAAAGGGAGATAACTACTGACTACCACAAGAAGCATTGCACTTGGAATGAGAATGATATAATCCAGTGATTCAAATAAAGAGTTTGGTTTGAAATTTTTAGCACCTGATGAAGGCCAGAGTGTACAATGGCCCAAATGTAAAAATGGCAATAAAGATGAGGACAACAGTTTTAGAGATCTGTAATATTTACTAAACCAAGAAGGTTCAGGTTTGGTTAGCTGACTTAAAGATTTTGTGTTGATTATGTTTGATAATATAAAATTCTTTTGGAATTAATCGAGAGTTGGCCATTCATTTTTGAGCACACCTGTCTGCCAGAGTGGCTAGCAAATACCTATTTCTAAATGACCACTCAAGAGGATACTGTAGTTTATACTACCAACTATGCTGAGTAAACATTAGTTATGACTTCTGAGAGAGAGCGCATAGAGGGTTTTTTCTTTTTATATTAAGGTTCACCTTGTACAAAGCCCAGGGGCTATTTAAGGTAGAGAGCTATGCTAAGAGGCACTTTATATGAATAGGAGGGGAAGATAATTGTTAACCCTTGACTTGAACAGGTTAAGATTGTAGTGATTGAGGAAACATCCTCTTGGGATTCACTGCTACACAGCAGTGGTTTGTGGAAAGAAACTGTTCAAGCTGAACTTACTACATATGAACAGAATATGGCGGGAAGGAATAGCGAGTAGCATGGCGAGTCCCACTCGTAAAAGTTAGCATGGCAAATCCCACTCGTAAAAGTGAGCATGGCGAGTCCCACTCGTAAAAGTGAGCATGGCGAGTCCCACTCGTAAAAGTTAGAACTGATAGAAACAAGGAATTTAGTTCATCTGAGCATTTTCCATTGAAGTAGCAATAGAGTAGTGATAGTCTTGCCACATCTCACTTTTGAAAGGGAGGTTGGAAGATAATCAGTCATTTTCACTCAAACCCACGGTAATGATAACTTATGACTTTGTGCTCACAAAACTCATTAAAATATATATATATATATGTATGGAGGTAAATAAGTATATATATATATATATATATATATATATATATATATATATATGTGTGTGTGTGTGTGTGTGAATACACACAGATACATATCAATATATAAATATTTACCAGGTGTTAATAGAACTGTGCTCAATGTGGTAAAACAGAACAAAAAGTATATATTAATCAATATGCATATTATCCTATGATTTAGGCATGACTATTAATTTCATGTGTTATGCAATCATAATGTATATTATGAATGGAACATTTCTTAGTTTGAATTAGGCATATATATATATATATATATATATATATATATATATATATATATATATATATCCAAACAGGTTTTATTAAATAAAGCCAATAAGGTCTCACTGTTTAATTGTATTTTTAAAATTTTCAAATAAAATGCTTAGCACTAAGTTCAAAATTCTGAATAAACTGTATGAAGGTCATGTTTTGTTTTGTTCAAGTACTTTCAACTACCTCATTTCAAAATCAAAAATACCCAATAAACAGATCAAAGCTTTGTTATTTGAATTTAATAAAACTTGCTTGGATGAATTCATGTTGCATAAATGCGTCTTTATATATATATATATATATATATATATATATATAAATAAACACAAACACACACATAATGAAAATGTTCATGCTCATATTTGTGCATGTGTGAATATCACATTGAAATGTTTCAGTATGCATATATATCATACATACACATGTCTCCTGAGATGAATTAGCTTATTAAATCAATAAATACGTATAACTGTGATTAAAGTAGAGACCAGAAGTAACAAGATTTTTACTTCCTTTTCCCAAAATGTTTCCAGAAAAATTTTCATAAAATAAAACAAAAACAAACAAACTTTTCCTTTTTTTAATAAAATCTTCCTAAATTGGTTTTAATTGGGGAAAAATAAAAATTCAATGTCTAAGAATAAAAAAACAATCCTTCCTACACATTTCATTGCAATAACATTCAATAACTTTTTGACTTTCCAGGAAACAAATTTTAAATAATTAACCAACTTAAAATAAATTTGAAAACCTAATAAGCATAAATATTCAAGATTTTATTTGATAGTGATGTCCTCATTAGAGAATATCTCCATAATTTTGCAAGATATGAGAGACACAAACATGAATCATTTCATGGAAATCGAATCAGTATTCTGCAAGGTGCCCTGCTTCTTGAGATTTAAATATTTAAGTGAAAGAACATTCTTCTAGTGCTTTTGAAAATTAAGTTTTCACTTCTGATGCAGGTGAAAGCTATTTTCTTGAACCGTGAATGAACGAGCATGGACACTGATTTATGGCTGGTCAGATACTAAGAAAAAACCACTTGGCATGTCTCCCTAAAAACAGGGAGTTGTAGTTTCTGCTTATCAACTGGGTCTTGATTTACATTTGTTTTTGTTATTAGTTTTTCAATACTGAAAAAAGAAAATCAGAAAATCAACAATTGATTTTTTTAGAACCAAATTATTTTGTGATGAAATAAAAAGAATTTCTTGGCAAAACACTAACACTCAAATATCAATAAAAACTTTAGGTAGTACTTTCAGCATTCATACAATTCAGACACGTCAACTTGCTGTCAAGGTTTACAGCCATATCATATTAGAACACTGGTTCTCATATGGACATTGGAGCTAAGCAATGTCAACCCTGGTCAGTACCTAGATTAGTGACCGCTTATAAATATCAGGACTGATAAGCTTGGATGCAGAGGAGGTGTGATGCATAATAGCTCGGAATCAGAACTTGGCTCCCTGACTTCCAATTCTGGTTAGGTTTATTGGATTCACTTGCACACATGAAATTTTGAAAAGGAGTGTGATTGTGCCTCTTCTCCTCCAGCTAAGGGTTAATTAGTAGAATTTGTATCAGTAAATCATCAATATCTCAAAAAAAAAAATTTTCTTTTAAATTTATGAAAGTAATTTAAAAAATATTCTAAAAGTAGAATATTTTTTAGTTTTAAATAAACTGCAAACTGTTCATAAAAAAGCCATGAAAAAAAAACAAATCAATCAATCAAAAGTTGCCATCAAGCCTCCTGATGAGTGGATACATTCTTTAAAAAACTCTATTCAGAAACAGATGAGTTGAAAGTTTAGTTTTAGTTGTCACTATTAATGATCTATTACTTGATATTGAGCACTTGAATTACTAAGACTGCTCTCCTTAAAAGCATTATCTTCCAGTCAACTTTTCCTTTATGATTTTCATATATATATATATATGTGTGTGTGTACGTGTAATATTGCACTTTGAGTGCTGGTGCTAATAAAATTGTGTTTGATGTATAATAACAGAGCTATATTTTATATTAATAATAAATATTTTGTTTCTCATAAGTAACAATGCCAAATGTCATTCTCAATGCAATTGTCAGGTGCTGACTGAAAACTAAGTCAAATGCATTTTGCATGAAACTATGTTACCGATGTCTGGTTTATGTATTTTGGTGTGAGTGTGTTCAGATAATGTTTGATTAGTTTTATCAATTTTTTTTCCACCACTGCAACAAAATCAAAATCGGAATAATTAAAGAATTCTACTTATGAACACTAAAAATCTGTAGCCCCAAGAAATTACCTAAAGAAGAAATATGCATAGAAAGCACTTTCAAAAACGTCCAAATATCCTTATTATTTCATCCACAATTCTAAGAGAAAGGCATACAAAATATATAAAACAGATAACATTATTAATAATAACAATAAACTAAATAACAACAGACACATGATATTAGCTTCTAACTCCATAACATCCACTATCCAAAACAATTTATCCAATCTAAACAATATCAATTACAACCATATCCCAAAATATTAGATATGATCAGAACCAAAAATACTGATAACAATAATACTTCTATAGTAGGTATGCAGAAAATAAATTGCCAAAACTGCTCCACCCAATACATTAGGCAACTTGCAGAAATTTAAAAACAAATTTATCTATGAATACAAAAGGGATCTTATCCACAACAATTTATTAAATGCCTTTTCATACATAATAAATTCAACCGCAAATTTCATCTATAGAATGTCACTTATAAAAAGAGGAAGTAATTTACTTAGATGAAAAATTCTTGAGAGTGCTACTATTGAATCTTATTAAAATATAAATCTGTGTTCCAGATTTTTCAAATATCTCCATTACTGAAAGCATTACATTTTCCCAAGCCAACACGCATGACTATAAAAATGTTAAAAAATTAAAAGAAAATTGTTAAATCTATAACCTCATGCTATAAAATATATGATATGTAATTTCATCTCAAACTAAAATAATGTAAATACTAATATGCATTAAAAAAAAATTTCAAACATACCATATACTTACTTCCCTTTATTAGACATTGAATTGTGTCAGTTGGCATCCTTCATAGCTTGATTAGACTTTTCAGCTAACTTGATGAATATTTATGAACATTCTTAAACTTAGAATTTTTGAAATTCCATTAATATTTTGTTATTGTATGTAAATACTCATTACAAAACAAAATCCTTGCATTTGCCTTGATAAAATCTTGTAGAGGATGAACTGCAATGGCTAGGATAAGTTTTTTTCTTTTTGTCTGTATTTATATTGTTCTTTTAAAGATATAATTTATGCAAATAGTAGGTACATTAATATATATGTTGCAGTCATTTTAGACAGTATATCAATATAAATATTTTGCCATCATTTTTTATGGCATGGGCCCACTCGTGTGTGTGTGTATATGGTGGACTATTATCGTAAATGGTAAATGTGGGTCAACAGTGGATGGTGCTCTTCATCTTACACTTATGCATGGGATTTCTGTCCTACATGCACTTGTGTTGAACTGTTAGCCATCCAGCTGCTAATCAACCTGCACTAAGATTTCTTTAAAGTGGTCAGTTGTTTCTGTGGCACAAAGCACACTCTCTACATCAAAACAACATAGACCAGAAAGGTACACTGTGTGCCACACGTTAAGTGTTTGTGATGATTGCATGTTATATTACTATGGAGACTGACCTCCCCAGGGCCTTAAAAACATTCGGTAGTGCAATGTGTGTGTGTATTTGTGTGTGTGTATATATATATATATATATATAGAGAGAGAGAGAGAGAGAGAGAGATAAATTAATAAAGAACGAAGAAAATAATTACAATGTTCAAAACATTAATTTAAAACAGTGCTCAGTATAAAAATAGAGCAATGAATATTTATTATTAATTATTACTTTAGAACATCATCATTATTAATTACCTGATGAGACATTGTTCTTTAAATGTTGAAAAAAAAAGTAAAATTTTGTAGTAGTTTCTACATGTTCTAAAGTAATAATTAATTATATATATATATAATAGTTTAACATATATTATATATATATATTAGTTTAACATTTGCTATATGTTATAGAGGAAAGAGTGCACAACATTGGGGATAGAGGAAATATATGAACAGTTTGCACATAGAAATACAACATTGCATGGTAACTGGCAATTTTACACCTAAATGTTCATAAGAACATGTAGGTCATCAGACTATGATGATAGCCTTTAACAATTCCTTGGTTTTGAGTGGCTTGGTCTCCTTCTCAATGATATTTCAGGTTTAATAATAACACAGTATGCTTAAAATGTTAAATTTTCAGTCACCATGTAGTATTTATTTTTATGTCTATACTGTTTAATGAACAATGAAGTAAGCACCTTGTGGCAATAGTCCATTTCATGTTTGAATGTAATATTCAAGATTCAGCATGCATTTTCATATTTACACATGCTCTATCCCTAATAATGGATATTTAACCCATAAATTATCATATATATACATATATATATATATATATATATATATATATAGAGAGAGAGAGAGAGAGAGAAAAATTAAAATAAAAAACAGTTACCATTTCTACGACTTATGCATAACTCTTCAGCAATGAATTGAGTTCTTTTGCTGACTGGCATGTGTATACACGGGTTATATATAACATGCTAAAATTTCCATTTTCTGATGCCATGCTCCTAAGGCTTTGCAACTCTGACTGACACCAAATTGGTCAAGTTTCGATCCTGGCCAGAAGCAAGTGGATGTCTAGCCACAAGGATGAGCTGTGATACAGCGAAACAGGCTTGTATGTGGATGACAAATATATATATATATATATATATATATATATATATATATTGTCTGTTAGACAATGATAGAGGGTGTGGCTTATAGGGCTACTGTAGAGCAGGAAAAGGTATATATTGGATCCACAAGTGAAACATTAAAAAAGATATTGTATAACCACAGATTTAAACTGGTAAAATACAAAAGTAAAATGAAACTCGCTAGTTACGTGTGGGAGGTGAAAGAAAAATAATAAAAGCCCCAAATATTAGATGGATATTGAGAAAATTCAAACTGTGTAATATCAGGAACAGGATGTGCAAACTGTGCCAATAGAAAAAAGCTAACAATCATGATATACCAAGAGCAGTAGAAATTTCTCATTGAACGATTGGTAATAATGACAGCTTGCAAACATTCAAGAAATGTTTATTGGCTACTTACAATCACAGTTAGAAGTATTTGTATAAACTGGATTTTTTTCTCTCCTTCACCTCTCTCTGTCTCTTTTACTTTCTTCCCACTTTACTTCTTTCTCCCTCCTCCTTGCCAGTACAGATACATAAATAAGTGAGTTTTTGAAATAAAACACATAGACTTAAAGAAAAAAAGTACTGAACTGCTATGTGATATCTGTCCTCTTGTATGGCATTGAATGCTGGACAATATCCTCAAAGATGAAGAGGAGAGCAACAGAAATGTGAGGATACCATGGACCAAACATGCAAGCAACAACAAAGTTTTGGAGAAAATGGAAATAAAAACGAAAACTAACATCATGTGTTTTGGTGCTGTAGATATTGGCTTGGAATGAGAAATCAGAGAGCCAAGTTCAAATTCCAGTTAAATTTGTTGCAAATACCCTTGGAAAAGGTATTAACCCAACTCTTCTCCCCTCCAGTTAAATAAACAAAAAACATTATCCCTAAACAAAAAATACTGATAACAACCATTCCACAAGCCCCCAATAGCCTATATAGTGAGCTTACACAAAGGGGATTAACATATGGCTTGATGATCGCTCAAGATTTAAAACTGCCAGAACAATGTTGTGTTACTACTTATATCCACATTATTTATATCTAAAATTGCACTATCTCCAAAGTTAAATGCTCTTCACTAGTTCATATTGCAAAGTTTTAATCTTATATATGCAATGAGAGTTCGTCCAAATAAATTTTGTTAAATTCAATCAACAAGAATTGTCAATTTTTTTATCATGACCAGATGCACTTTAACTATAAATAAGATTTAAAAATACCATAAAAATATAATTTACCAATATGTATTGTTCAACAATCCCAACACCTAGTAAATACCAAAACTAAAGATTTCAGAATTCACCTTTAAAAAAATTTTTTTTTCATAAATTTTCATGTCCTTTAAGAGATAGAATCACCAATGTAAATAATCAAAAACAATATTACATTCTTATATTGACCACTGATGCCCACATTCTTTTAAGTTAACTTGTCATTTTCTTCAAATGGTCACTCTTCTCAAAAAGATGTGACAGATTCTACCATCCCCTTGTCTACATATCTCCCGAGTTCAGCCTGGTTGACTTCCCTTTTATGTCAGCACACACATATATTCATATTCTATGAGGCACAATTATGCACTTACTGGCTGGGAGTGCACCTTTGAGGTCAATCATCTGAGGCACCTGGCACATTTGATGCTCCAAGGTGACACCAGATATAAAGCTTAATTTGGTTTCTCTTAGGCTAAACTGAGTACACACTGGGGTCATGACAGATTAACTCTTCTCAGATCAAAGGTTCCTGATAGACATTAAATTAAATACAATCCTCTGGGACTTCCTGGAATACATCACATACTACATATAACTCAACATTTATATACACTAGATAATTTTATATAATAATCTTTTAAATTTACAAATTTTCATACAAATACATTATATATCACATACATCCATACAAATTAATATACACATGCACACATGTGCAGGCCAGTTGACTACTTAAAGTAAATAAAAAACAAGGCATTTACTCAAACATGTATATCAATACTAATAATTTTCAGGATATATATCTTGTAACACTAAAAGGTTTCAGTGTGAGTAATCACCAAAACAGAGATTGGGAATAATAGTATATCAACAAGTACAAGACTCACACACTGTATGATGTAGATACACTGCTAGTGAACTGCTCTACTACAATAGCGTCCACATATTTAAAAGTATACGAACATCTCATTCCTTTATACAAGTAGGTATACAACTATATATATATATATATATATATATATACACACACAATAAAAAAGAGAGAGAGAGCTAGAACAATAGATTTTACATTATTTTGTTCAGATTTTACATTTAATAAAAATATACTGAACTGATTGATTGGGTTTGTGTTTTGTTGAACAGTATATCAATCTCTGTGGGTTATTTAATGTCAAAAAGATAGGGGTTTAAGGTATTTTTTAAATGTTCGGTTCTAGTGAGAACGGTGCTTTAGTCTGATTTTGATAACAAATTTAAAAGAATTTTTTTTTATTTTAGAAAACTGAAGATGTCTTCTAGTTTTATATTAAAAAATGTATTGCTGGTAATAATTTTTTTCTTTCAAAAATGTATATATTTCTATAAAAGTCTATTTTTATATTTTCTTAGTGTTTTGACTCCAGTTTTGGGAGTTAACTATTTGCCCATAGCTGGGACCCTAAGGGGTGCTCCCACTCTGGTTCAGGGTGGACCTGGGAACCACAGCAATTAAGAGGGGCTTCCATACTCCTCACAACCTCCCAATTAGAGACCTAGCTGCTGGATGCAGTTTACCGTCATAGCCAAGACTATGATTGATTGATGTATGCACAATGGATAATGGATAGTGACTCGGATTGTAGAATTGGAGAGCTGAGTTTCAATTCCACTTGAGGTTATTACATTCAGTTACATGCCTATACCCTTGGAAAAGATATGAATCCATCTCTTCTTACCCTCGATATGGATAAAGAGTAGGTCATACTGGGTCCTATAGCCTTGGGTGACAATCAGACTCAAAGAAGAAAAACTGAATTCCTAACCAGCCTAAGAGAGTTGAGCTCTGTCAGGCTATCTTGCCAAAGATATACTACTGTTGCTATAGCTGAAGTATGAAGTACATGTGGTTCCTTTATGACCTTAACAAGGTACATATTGAAAATTTATCAATTAAGAATGAAAATTCAATACACATTACAATGCCTTAAATATCTGGGGTATGGAGATCAGCTGATTTTGAAAGGAGGGGGATTTCTGGTCAATCTACTAGCTTCAAATAATGGTACAGACATAAATTTAACATTGATATTCAGTAAAATTATTAAAGAATTTAAAACAAACTTTTCATGCCACATTTCATTGAGGAATTGTTCTTTCTGTGCTTAGAGAAGAAATGATAGAAGAGAAAAAAGAATTAAACATATTTTGGGGTATCAAGGGTTACAAAGGAATATTCAAGTCTTGTAGCTCTCAAACATCTAATTGATTCATTCGTTTTTTTTTTTTTTACAGCTTATGCATTCTTTGCAGGTTTGATAAGGTCAGGAAATACTTTTAGATTGAAAGAATTTTTTTTGAAATAGGAAAGGTTTAGTGATACAGTTCTTATTAATTAAAACAAAGAGAGAAAAGATGGATTCATACCTTTCCCAAGGGTATTGGCACATAAGTGAATATAATGTATACAACTGAAATTGCTCCAATTAACAACTCCAAACCATTAGCCATTACACCACCCGCATATCTAAGCATCTGATATTTGCAAACAGTCACCTAACCAGCTCCTGACTAGGCATGAAGTGGCTTAATTTTGGTGAACATACAGAAACTGGCATTTCAACATGATGTGGCCATAAGCCTCTCAAACATCTGAACTTTATCCTTCTGACCACCATTTGTATAAGATTCAGAACTTCTTAGAGAAAAGTATATTTTATCATTAGTTTCAAATTCGATTATATTAATGATGTTAGGCTTCTTTCAGACCTCTACTTTAGATAGAATTTCTATGTTAGGCTTCATTTTCTGTTTATAATGATATGAAAGAGTGAACTTTTTATAAATGTCTTGTCTCAAGATCATTTACAAGCGAAGAGGATAAGAAATTCGAATGGAATTCAGACTCAAAAAAATAAAACTACAAATAATATTTCCGCGTTTCTTAGAGGAAAAAATGAAAAAAGCCAAATGCTGATTGAATTTTTGTGAGAGCCTTTTCAAAACTTAGGACTTGTCTCACCTATAGAAAACAAATATTTGAAAAAGAAATTTTATGAAAGGAAAGATAACTTTGAAAAATATATAACAGATATTTTGAAAATCTCTTGGAGTCTCCTAAAATGCTAGCTTTCAAATCAGATCTTTTTTTCTAGAATGGTCACATGATCTACTCAACTTCTTTTATAGCAGGATAAATGAGAATGATGAATAAAGCAGTTTTGGAAATAGTTTCTATAAAAAGTCTCAAAGACATTTTCTAGAATTCTTTTTATTTTTTACTGTTTGTTTCCTATGTTCTCACGTCTACTGATACTGTCCAAGGTTTACAAAAAGCCTAAATGTAAACTGAATATCCATCATGCATTGATAAAAAAGTTCCAATGAAAAGATGAATGGGGAGCAATAGTAATTCATCTTAAAATGCACAGATTTAATGAAGCTTGTCATTCAAATATTTTTTATGTTTGTTTTTCATAACATTATTCTGAAGGAAACTTTTGGTAACTCCCTATTAGCAAGTTACAATATTTTAACATCTTTGCATAAAGTCAAAGTACTAAATGAATCCTTTGAATAATACACAATAATGCTCTTGGAATAATTATCTCAAGTAATTCACTCAGAAACAATGTCTTCAATGACGCACAACACCAGAATGATGCACAACACAGAACACACTTAAACTTTTGTCTGAGGGCTTTATATACTAAATATTTATGGTCATTTGATCCAAGTAGCACAAAATTCATTCAACAGTTACATTTGTTGCCTAGAGACCCATGTTCGACCACATGTGTTGGTACTGATACTTTCTTTCAATGCAACAAAATTATAGCTTTAGAAATTTCCTCTAAAACACAAAGAAATATTTTAGAAATAGTGTAAAACAGAATCATGTTAAAAATTATCTCAGACATTATCAAATATGGCATCACTACAATGATGGCAGAAAATAAATATTTTGCAAATATCTGTTATTCCTGACTAAAACTGGTATTAATAACTATCCTATTGCAAGTACGGTAACCTTTCAGAACATAGGCAATCATTACCCTCTATATCTCGCTGTTCCTTGTAGCTCTTAACAACCCTTCTTTTGTTATCCCACTCAAACTCCACTTCACCATTTGTCTACTTAAGTATGTCATGCATTGCTTTCCCTTGTCTTTCTTTCCCTCTATCCAGCTTGTGAGCATCAGATTCTTCAAGCCATTCTTCCTCACTACATGTCCTAGAAACTTCAGCTGTCTTTTCTTGATGTTAAGTATCAGTTTCATTTTTGTTCATTCTCTCCAAAACCTTCTCATTGCTTATATATTCTGTCCAAGGTATCCTCAGTCTCTTTCTGTAGAACCACATTTTGTTTGCTCCAAGTCTTTCCTTCATCTTTTATAAGATGAACTCAACCCTAATAGCTTAATAGGACCATCAAAATTACCAGGGACATAAACTTGGTAACTATATTAAGGATTAATTTCCTTGTGACAGACCGAAAAAATAAAGAGAACCCTGATATCCCCTACATTGCTTCTGCATGGCACTTATCTATAGTACCTCATTCATTTTCACCCTATATTTGTTGTATATTGACAAACAACAAACACGCATATATATAAAAATATAAGTTATATTTTTATTAATGACGATGAACCGTGTAGCCTAGGGAACAGAGAGTGAGAGAGCACGCTTCTAAGGGTTGACGGGAGTGTCGTTGTATCTGTTGTGTCTCTCTCTCTCTACTGCTACTCTGGTCTGTCTGGTGAATCCGTGCGCCGAGCACTTTTTATAATCTCCAAACCGGGACTTTTTCTTCCGGTTTTGCCTCGCCCACGCACGCCCACGTAATTCTCAGAGACACCTGTTCTGTTTGCCTCTGTAGCCATTTCCGCTACTGCCGGAAATAAGGTCAAACAAACATCCGTTCCTTTCAACAACCGGAAACACCCCCGCTTGCATCAGCCTTCCTCGGGTGGGGCCAGATTGTTATATTACATATTGCCCTCAGAATGATGGAACAGTAATGTTTACTATATATCTGAGACAATTGATAGTATACTCACTGAATTTTGCATGGCTAGTTTTCATATTTGAGGTGACTTCATTATCCATTGCAAACATGGGCTAGTCCAGTCAAACAAAACTGATGAAGAAGGCTGATACTGCAGAGACTTCTCCATCACCTTGCCTATGATCTAATACAGATAACTGAAGAATCTACCAGCATTCCTGCATCAAACAAACCTCTTTGACTTCTTTACATATTGGGCTGAAAAATGATGTCTTAATTGCTGGGTACTTCAGAACATTCACTAGTCACAATGCTAAATCAATGGTACCCCACCAATATGCAATTCAATAGAATTATTTTTTGGTACATGAAAGCATACTGGGACAGCTTCAGATTTTAGAGGGCATCAGATCCTCTCTCCGCCTTCTTCAAATATACTACCTCCCAACCTGCTACTTTCATCTCAGAATAGATCCTTACCGGAATGTATAGTTTTATAAAACCAGAAAAAATTCCAACAAAAACCAAACAATCAGCCCTGGTTCACTCTTCAATATGTTACAGCCATAGCTCACCATAATTACTACTACAATATCTATCTCAGGGAGTGGTGCAGTAGGACACTTGTTGCATTCAGAACTGCCCACAATCACTACAAGAAAATTCTAGCAAAGGCAAAGTACTTTTATGCACAAGCACTCCCAGCCAAAGTTGAAGGTAAACAAATTGGATCCTGTGAGTTCTAGAAGATTTTCAACCAAATTCTAAATATTAGGCAAAATGTTAGTGCCTACTATTATATATGACCTTGAGGTCATGTCACCATTACCATCACCTAGATCTTTGCTTCTATCTCAATGTTATATGACTTCCTAAATTTCTCACATCTCACTGAGCAAAATCTTAGTCATATTTTCATTACAGCCCAGGAAGTTTCAAGATTTATCAAAAGCCTTGAATCTAAGAAGGCCAGTGGTCCAGGCAAAATCAAAGTGATTATCGTTAATTATATTAGCCCAGATTTATGCTGATCTTAGCCAAATTATATAACTGCTGCTTGAATGAGAAATCCTTCCCAAGTCTGTGGAATGTGTTAAGTGTATGCCTGGTTTTCAAGAACATGGGTGAGTGCTCATCTCCCTCACAGTACAGACCCATCAATCACCTCCTCATTATTATTATTATTAGCAAACCTTTTGAAGTTATAATCAACAAGAAGGTTGTTGATCACCACAATAGGAACAATCTTGAGGGACAAACAGTACAGTTTTTAATTGACCTGGTCAAGGGCTGATATCCTAACTATAATTATTCACACAATTACTGAGGGACTACACAACAAATACATCCCAAGGAAAGATTCCATCAGTTATTTCAAAGGACTTTGATTAGATGTGGCATAAAGGGTTACTGCATAAACTCTCTAGCTATGGAATCACTGGAAGTGTTTTCTCAATTATCACATCCTTCGTCATGGGTAGGTCCCTGAAGGTAGTTGCTGAATGCCAGTCCTCAAATGCCCAAGCAATCAATACAGGCATTTCCAAGGTTTGTTTTTCAGTCCAAACCTCTATCTTTACAAGAAACAGGTTAGACTGAAAAATAGAATACTGCTGCCATATACCAGCAAGAGCTTCTCAGTTTTCACATTCCAGTATTGATAGAGTTCAAAAGCATCTCCGTATCATTTGTGGGTGATTAGTTTCCACTCTACAACCCCTATCCCACAAAGAAAACATTACAAAACTCTCGCTTCTTTATTATTCTATCCATTGAAAGTGTTCAGATGAACATTCCTTACTTCAACCAGTTCTAACCTTCATGGCTAAGATTCACCATAGCACACAGATTTTACAAAACAACCCTCATTTTCTCCATATTCCATTGTTGAGATGCAAGTCACACTCAAGCAGCTTCTTCCCACAAAATGTTTCTTTGTGGAGTCAGATCATAAGAGGATGGTTCCCTGAACAATACAATTGTGTTCAATTTAATCATTCTTTTTCCAACATATTTGTATAAACTGTGCTTCTTACTCTGTAACCCCATATCTCATGTGGATAATACAGGGATTTGTGCAGAGCAAACATTCTAAAAATAGAAATTTTACAAACAGGAAAAAAAAAAATTCAAAGTTTGAAAATTTTCTTGGAGTTTGTGTATTTCATCTATGAATATCTTAGGTAAATTATTACTCTAAACATATCAACCCAAAACATCTTATAAGAGCTAATATATTCCTCACTAATCCAAGTAAAAAAAAATAATTATATACTATACTAAGTTTAACACAACCAATTTAATCCTACATAATAACTCTTCTCTGTTATCTAGTGTTTTCCCAAAGACCAACATTGTATATGAGTTTAAATGTCCTTTAAGAGATTGTATCTCTAACAAAAAACGTAAGTACATATGTTGACTTGATGAACATATCAAAATGTCTGATACTCCATTTGTCTGATTCAAGTGCTATCACACAACATTTAAAGACACATTCCTGTCAACCTTCACAATCCAGAAAAATACTTGTTAACAACAACAATATACTATACCATGAAAATAATAAACAAAAACTTCAAATTCTGAAGGCCCTTATATCAAAATTAACCAAGAAACACTGAACAAAATTTATTATGAGTATAGTAGCAATGTTTTAAAATGCATCTGAGTTCACTAACATTTAATATTTTAAAATTAACCATTTTGATCCATGCAAATATCATGGATTGAGCATGTGAGCAATGATGAGGTTTTGGAAAGGATAGAAACGAAAAGGAAATTAATACTGAGAATCAGGAAGAGACAGCTTAAGTTCCTGGGACATGTAATGAGGAAGGAGGGCTTGGAGAACCTGATACTAACACACCAGATAAAGGGGAAAAGAGACAGAGGAAAGTAGTGGATAACATATTTGAAGATCCTGATCATGTGGATGACGGAATGAGGATTGCATGGTGTAACAGGAAAAAGTGTGCTAAAAGCCACCAGGGATAGGAAGACATGAAAAGCTATGATCGCCTACGTCCTGAAAGGACAGGGCACATAGAAGAAGAATCTCTGGTTATCACCCTTGGACTGTGAATGCTTGTTTACAAAATATTCCAACCACAACAGTTAATTTTAAAATAATTATAGCAGAGCATGTGTTTTCAAAATCACTATCACAATGATTCACTCCTTGGGTTAACAAAAAATGTGACACCTTCTGTGATGAATTTCAACTTAACATCAAGAAGATAATTAAAGAACTAAAAAGAACTTTTATAAAAACAGACATAGTATGTCTATATTATTTAATTAAATAGACATATGAGCTGTGATACAGCAAAACAGATCTGTCTGTGGATGACTAATTATACTCTCACAGCCCGAGGAAGAATGGTAGACTTTTAAAAAAGCTACTCACACATCTACACATCATTCATTCAGTAATGAATTTGAACACTCTCAGCTACTGGTGTGTGTATACATTGTATATAACACACTAAAGTTTGCCTTCCTCTACCGAGTGCCCATATCTCAGAGGTAGAATCGCTGACTGATGTCAATTTGGTTGGGTTTCAATCCTGACTAAAAGCAGTTGAATGTCTAACTGTACTGATGAGCTATGATACAGCAAAACATATCTGTCTGTGGATGACATATATATATATATATATATATATGTATGTCTTTAACTTTTCTTAACTTTACACTAGTGTTCCAAAAGTTTTCAAATTTCATGTTGATAAACCAGCTGTGACTTTGAGGCAGTGAAATTGACTGAAATTTTGAACATCAAAAACTGTTTTTTGTTTTTTACCAGATAAGAAATATTGAATCGATTTAAAGAAAAGATAATACAATAGCAACAGGCCTTGGGTAACTCGTGTAAGAAAGAATTTCACATCCTAATTCCATTATTTTTTATTTTGGCCAAAATTGTGTGAATAAATATCATTATGTTGCTCGATGACTTTCAAGCTTCCTTGTCTTGCACATATTTTTTTCTTGTAGTGTTCAATCTTTGGAATTTGATAATTGTAACACATTGTAATAAGAGTTTCTCAAACGCTCAACAATTTATAATATACCTTTCATATCCCACCAACTGCAGAACAATAACCATTCTCTTCTATGAAAAAAAAAAAACCTTTTTTATAGTTGATGCTGCCACTTGTCTTTGAGCCAAAATGGGATTTTAATAGAACAGACCTCCAGTAACAAATATCAACATAAAAGATGGTTTTTAATTTTTGTCAAAAGTTGAAATGCATTTGACAAGATGCTGTCCAACACTTCACTCTGACAGTTCATATGAAACTTTCTCTTTAGAAATGTCTTGTAATTGTCAAGTAAATGGCACAAAATCTTTCAGCTGAGTCCTTTCTCGATTGGCATCACCATCCAAAAGATCTTGCTTTTAAAGTCTTGTGATATTCTATTGAATGTTTTGTTCTCCTTTTTGCTAACTATTCACAACACACACTGCTGCCAATCAGCTCCATTTCTCTTTTTCTTTTCTTTCTTTACACCAGATAAATAAGCACTGAATACAGAACATAGAGAACCAGTTTTTAAAAATGGAATGTGCTGGAAACTTTTGCACACACCTAATATATAAGAAGAAGGTATTGATAATAATTGTTTCCATTTTATGTAAACATGCTGTATTTGTGAATGTAATATAATCTAGATTTCCTGGAGAGACATGGAAAGTAGTCAACTTGTACAGTCCAATGAATATAACACTTGGATTGCACAAGTGCACTTCACTGTGAAGCAGTTTTATGATTTTCATTCAAACTCCTAAAGATGGAAAAACGAAATTGTAAGAACTCATGCAATTCAAATATTGTAAAGAGACAGAAACATAAAATCTTAATTTGCACAGTTCCACAGATTCCAGAACTGGGTAGAAAGTATCGAAATCATTTTGGCTCTTCTTGTAAAGAAGAAAATAAACGTGACAAATCAGAGCTACAAATCGCATGTATCAAAAATCAATAACGGTAATTGGGAAAGTCAGTTCTATGTGTATGACAAAGCAAAAATAGAAATAAAAATGTATATCAGAAAGAAAGAAAAAAAAAGAATTGATCAAATAAATTCCTAATCAATAAAAATACATTTAAAAGCTTTTTAATAATAAAAGCTTAAAGTTGGCTGTTATTGTTACCTTTCTTGTATGCTTCTATGACATGTAAAATCCTTATGACTTAATATACTAGGTGTTGGTAAGCAAGTACACTTCTAAAATCAGCAAAATACAACATGATTGGGGGCTGATGCCATCTCATTTATAGATGAATGAAGGACTAAATTTAAATAATAAATCATTTGCTAGAAAATAAGCACATATCCTTGCCAGAAATATTTTTGTTGAGAAGTGAAACTTTAAACAATTCAGAACTTGCTCAATAATAAAGAGATTTGAATTAGTTGCAAATTATTATGAGAAATGGACACATTCAATAAAATGTTTGATATCAGAGGTCAGTAAATGACACTGATAAATGTACACCTGTGTACAGTCATAAGCCTTTGTTTGTACTACTTATGTGGAAGTTGGGGTATCATGAAATAGAAATACTGAAAACCAAATCAGTAGAATGATAAAATTCTTACCAAGAATGTTCAGCCACATTTAGTACTAACGGTCTTGGATAAGGCACGAGTGCTCTTCTCCCTGTTCTTTATACTCCTTATATGATGTCTTGATGAAAACAAAGACCTTTTGAATGGTATATCATCATTGTTTACAGAAAAAAAATGGGTAACAAAAACAAACCACTCTCCTATTACAATCTTCCTTGCAAAAATTGTTACACTTGTAATCAACCATCACAAGAACCAATTACAAGTGACTTGTAAATTTCAATGCATCTAATATGAAGCTGCTGTCTGTCGATCATCACAGGCAACCTCTTCTGCCTCTCATAAGCATGCACTAAGCGAGTCTCCCTGAGAGCAATATACTGTGCCTTCTTGGCCTTACACTATCTTCCAATCTCAAGTGGAACCATTACACTGATTCAATAGCTAAATCCACTGCTAAGAAGTGTCAGGCTAGGATGTTTTTTCCACCTGAATACATCTTGCACATATACAAATCAACAATCTGTCTGTGCATGGAATACTGCTGTCATATATGGTCAGGCACCCCTGCTGTTCATCTCAGTGTTCTTGACAGGCACCAAAACATAATCAGTAATGTAATAGGTACCGACTTGGTGGCTCAATTCCAGCCACTTTCTCACTGGCAGGATGTGGCTTCCCTCTGTCTGTTCTATAAATATTTTCATGGCTTCCGACAAACTTAAGTCACTGGTGCCCATGCCACATGAGATTACTTGTGCAACCAAACTGGCAACTGGGTCCTACCCATTCACAGTTAGATCAACCAAATGCAGCTGGCAATTCTACTCCAGCAGCTTCTTTTCTCACACTTCCTGCCTGTAGGACTCTTCTATATTCTTGCTTTTCTGACAGCTACAACCTCCAGAAATTTAAATGCAATATCAATACCCATCTCTTAACCACTTGACTATTTCTTTTTACATCACCCTGTATATCTTTTCCTTTCTCTCTACCTTTGCAACTGTCATCACATCTGTATTCCCATCCTTCTCTTGCTCCTTTCTCTGACACCTCCTGTAACTAGTTTGTCTTTCTCTTTACTCTCCTCTTATCTAATTTTTTTCTCTTATGTAGCCCCCTGCACATTAGTGGTGTTACCACCTTGGTTAGGGTTAAATGATTAAAAAGAAATCACAAGAACCAATTACAATTTTTGGAAAGTAGATGCCAAATTCAGTTTTGAAAGACACAAATACTATTTGAAGGTAAAGAGGTATTAATATTTTCAATGCATGAACCAACATTCTCCCAGAAAGTTATTCAGTTGGCAATGAGATACCACTGTGTGGTTATTGTCAAGTAAATATTCTAATCACTCAGCAATGTGTCTATATTGTTTATTAAATATCTTTTTAAAAAAATTTACACAATTTTTAGAAAGAATCATTGATTCTCAAAATGCAGGTAAAAAAATGTGTCCCATAACAGTTAATGCAGGTAAAGATTTTCAACATTAAAATGTAGGACAATCCCATTTTACAGGATGGGTGAAATCCTATTCTGAATATCTGGTTGGCTTGGCTTTGGATTTTTCAGTTATTTTGTTTTGTTTGAACAATGTATTTTATAGCTTGCATTTTGGTAAACTGGTGCTTTTAGTAATTGTTCAGAGTAGCTTCACAAACAAATGGAAGTAACAAGTCACTTAGCTTTTCTCTTTTTGCTTTGTGTTTGATAGTTTTGTTTTGAAAAAAAAAAGAAAATCTTTTAGGGACTCTGAGAAAACTGCAAAGAAGTAAACACTCTTGAAGAAAATTTCAAAACATTGTTCTAATTGTTTTTATGATTACTCAAGTAAATACACAGTAAATTTATGTTCCAGTTCTTATACATTTCACCTTTCTTGGTAGATCTTCTCTTATCACAATGTAGTATACTTAATAAAAAAAACAGGAAAAAACAAAAAAAAGAAACTAAATGATATTTGATATATGATTTTTAAATTTAAAATGTTTCAACATCTCCTCTCCTTCATGTGAATATGTAATCTCAATGTAAAAATCACTTTAGCCCAACAAAGTCCTAAACATGTCACAATTTTTTTTTCAACTTTGTCATAGATTCTTCTAAAAGAGTACTCAAATGAAATACTGATTAATTATCCCATCAATGGCCATTTTTATAAAGATTGTCAAAAACTGTTTTCCATCTGAAAGCTTTGTTGCAACACAAAATATTTTGAAGCACCAATATTCAGAAACCTTAAAGTAATTACTTGGTTGCTTATTTCAATGTGTATTGTATTTAAAATTCATATTTACACAAGCTCTGCTCTCTGACAATGAATACTTTTACCATAAATATAGCAAACCTTAAAACTATATTTTTAACATATATATCAACTTTAACACTTTGTACTTAACATCTCTGCTGAAATATTTTTCTATTTAATATATATATGTTTTTTTTCCTCAATAGTGGGAGATAAGTTCATCTATCATTAGGTCCAGATTCCTCTCTAATCTTTTGAACAGAAGCACAGGTTTATCCCTTCATTCTGTTAGAGACTGAGTTTCCAGTTCCTTACAAGGTTTTTTTCATTCCTTTTCACTTGTATCTTAGTGTCATTATTTCCTTGATTGGGAGTAACAAAAAATATAAAATACAAACAAGTGAAAAAATTATCACAAGATACAAAAAATAGTCAGTGAATTATTTAAACAAATTATCTGTAAACAAACAACAATAACTTTTTATAGTCATCTGATACTTGTTGCCAACTAAAACTGATTTTTTCATTTACATAAGTAGCAAAGTAATCGTTCTAAGTAACCTAATTAATCAAAATAAGTGCTGTATAATTTGTTGTGATATTTTAATATTTAACTTTCTTTTTCACGTTTTGTTTTTCCTATGATACAAAGACTTCTTAATATAAATTGCTAGAAATAAAATTTATTTCTTTTATATCAAGTTATAATTTTAAAAGGGGAAAAATACTTTTTAGACATCATATCACCAGCAGCAGAAGAACAGAACAGTACAAAATCCGAGGCTTCATTTAAAGTTCTCAGTTCAAGTCCATTATAACAAATTAACAAAGAATAAAAACTGCTTTTAAAACAGAACAAATTGTTATCCTTCAATTCTGATAATTATAAAGAATATTTACTTATTATTTCAAAATTTACAAGTGGCATAATCAGTTCTTGTCGTAAACATTACAAAAGTTACACTTGTAGTCATTTTTTCAATAAATTTGCACCCAATACAATGCCCCAGAGTCACTCAAGGTAGGGGGTTACTGATTGAGGTTCTTATATGAATGAAACAGGAGGAGGTATGTGAACATTATGAGGATATGCAAGATGGACAACAAATGGCTGTAGACATGAAAAGATTAAGACTATAGTGATTGGGGAAGTATCTGCTTGGGAGTTTGTTTCACAATATAGGGTTTCATTGGTTGATTTATATTTTTATGGTTTACAAACCCTTTGTAGGTTATTTAAATTCATTTCAAGGTTCTTGACAAAATCCAAAGAAGGATTTGCAATGTAAATCTCAACTTCAGTCACTTTCTTACCAATGTGAGGTGGCTTCTCTGTGTCTTTCTACAGCTTTTCACCCTGGTGCCCCATCTATCTGAATTTAAGTGTGCTACTAGATTGGCATCTAGGTCCCACCTTTTTACTGTGGAAATATTTAAATGCAACTGCTACTTCTACTCCAACAGTTTCTTTCATTGAACTTTCCACCTGTAGATCTCCCTTCTGTTTATTTGCTTCAGTGATAGCTACAATCTCCAGAAATTTAAATGCAATGCCAATTGCCATTTTCTATCTTCTTGAATCTTGTTCATCTTTTATCCTTTCTTCAATACCCCCTGTACCCAGTCTTTTCTCTCACTGTAACCCACACACACAATAGTGGCAATCTCACTTTGCTTGGGGTGAAATGATTAAAAAAAAAATACATTTTGAATTGTAAGAAAAGTTTTTTAATTTTTTTTTTTTTTGCATGAACAATTTTTAAGTTAATTTAAATTTCTCCTCAATGAACATTTTTCTGGTGAAATGCTGTCACTCAGTTTATTGAGCAATATCCTGTTTTAACAATAATGATTTTTTTCATATGCAAGTCCTACAATTTAAACCAGAGCTGTGGTGGGAGAATGGGAAGAGATGAGTTCATACTTTTCCCAAGTGTATTTGTGTATATGTAATTGAATGTAACAAACCCAATTTTCAAATTTCTCATTCCAAGCCATTGCACCACCTGCACACCCATGCATTTTGCAGAAAGAATCTGTCTGAGTGGAACTTTCTGTAGTGTTGGATCTATGAACTACATTAAATTTAATAAAGTATATTTTTTGAAAAACAAGTCTTTATGTTCATCAGAAAAACAGTATTTTTGAGGAGAAAAGACAAGATGTAAACACACTTCTAACTTTCTATACAACATACAATGATTTTTCCCCATACACTCATGAAATTCTGAAGAATCTTACAATGTTTCTGTTTTATTTGTTTCTTTGTTTTCCCTCCTTTTTGAAGGATTGTCAAGAACTGCTTTTAATCCAAAAAAGAAAAGTCTTTTCTAAACAACAATCAGCTCCAGGGAAACTCATGAAAAGATCTGACACATCTTACAAACAATACTTTTTTTCTCACTTTTTAGAAATAAAAAAAACAATGTTTCTTGTGATTTTACTGCTTTAAGATCAAACATCTTTTATTTTATTGGAAAAAATGAAAAAATCTCTCCTGCAAACTTCATAAATAAAATTTAAAATGAAAATATTTTAATTGATTAGATAAACTAATTCATAGAACTAATTTATTACAATTCTAGAAAATTTAATGTTGAAATTGCTAGATGTAACTATAGCATTGATTTTTACCATTTCTCTTCTTAAATATCTCACTTGTGGAACACTCTTCTGGTTTTTTGCTTTCCTCTCAACTACAAACTTCAAAAATTTAAAAAGCAACATCAATTGTCATCTTCTGCCTTTTTTGTTAATCCAGTTCTTTATATTGTCCTTTTCCCTCAATAACATTTTCTCAGTTTCTTTCACTCAGTAACCTTTTGTGTCTTAGTGGCTTTATCACCATGCTTTGGGTGAAATGATTAAAAGAAAGAAAAATAGGAACTGTAATATATTTATCTGTCTAGTATCTTTATCTTTGTTTTTAATATCAAAGTTATTTAGAATTTGTTTCATTATTATTGTTCTAACAAAAGATGCAGAATCTGTTAAGAGTATTAGTATAGATTCTTGGTCAGAAATAATAACTGATTCTAACTCAGAATGGCCAGTGATAAGGCACAGATAAACTTACTTCTCTGTGCCATGTCCTTTCAGGATATAAGTGATCATGGCCTTCCATGTCTCCCTAACAATGGTGGCTTTTAGCACGCTTTCTCCTGTTACCCCACGCAAACCCTTTTCCGTTTTGTTCCCATCCTTTCCAAAACCACATCATTGCTCACATGCTCAATCTATGATATCCACAGCATCCTTCTGAAGAACCAGATTTCAGTTACTTCAAGTTTTTCCTTCATCTTTGATATGTCTAGCATTCACTGCCATATTGAATAACTGACATCACATAACAATCCAGTACTCTCTTCTTTGTTTCTAGAAACATTTTCCTGTCTTAATACTCTGCTCAGCTTCTGGAATGTGTCTTTCACCATGCCAATTCACCTTCAGATCTCAGTGTCACAGTTTAAATCTTCTGTTAGAACACTTGCCAAGTACTTAAATTTTTGTACCTGCTTGATTTTAGTATCCCCAACCTGTAATTGGCATTTTGGGCTCCTCTGTTTGCTGATGACAATACATTCGGTTTTCTTGTTGTTTATTTGTAGTCCTTTCTTTCAACTTTCTTCATCTTCCTTTTTAGAAGTCTTGTAGTTTTCTTTCCATGTCAGCTATCAGCACTGTATCTTCTGCATTTCTTATGTTGTTCAGATGGTGACCATCAATGACGAATCCCAGCATAACTTTTAGGGTCCTCATAATAATCTTGCTGTACAAGTTGAATAGATCTGGTGAAAAAACACATCCTTGTCATATGTCCCCTTCCATCTTTGTATATTGTGCTGAATTAATTTCCTGTCCATATGGAGGCTCTTGATTACTCTAATGTCTTTCCCAAATATGTCAAAGTTGCTGAGCATTTCTATCAATTCTTTGTGGCATACTTTGTCGAATGCCTTGGCATTGTCTACAAAACATAGGTAAACGTCTTTTTTCATTTGTATCACCTTTTCTGATAGCATCCCAAGCATAAATATTGCATTATTTGTTCCAGTGACCTTGATGAAACCACACTGTTCTTGTCCTATCTCTGGCCTGATTCTGCTTTGCATTCTATTTATCAGAATTCAGACAATGAGTTTCATTATGTGGCCCATCAAACTGATTGTTCAGTGGAGTTCACATTCGTTTTCACCTGGCTTCTTGGGCAGAGCTATGAAAATTGATCTGCTGGTATTACATCACTGCTGTTGATTTCATTTATTATTTCCTTCTAAGGCTGTCTGCCTCTCTATTACAATGCCGTCTGGTCCAGCTACTTTGTTCTTATTTAGTTTGGCTATTGCAGCTTTCACTTCAAAATTTAGTATTTCTAGTTTGTCAGCATCTTAATTTACTACTGGTTGCTCTCTCTTCTCATGGAAGAGATCTTTTATGTATTCTTCCCATCGCTGGAGTATTTCCTCTTTCTCCAATATGATCATTCCACCCTTGGATTTTATACATCCTGTTGAGGAGCATGTTCTTTGTCCTGTCAGTTCCCTTATTTCTTTATCCATTTCTTCTTTATTACACTTGCTCATTCTTTCTACTTCGACAAATTTGTTGTTGATTCATTCCTCTTTAGCCTGTCTGCACTTGGTCCTTCCTTTTGTAGTTTCTTGTATTCAGTTCCATGTCTTGACATAGTTTTCTGTCTCCTTTGTATCATGTCAAGAATCTCTTCAGTCATCCATTGGTTTTTTGCTTCTGTGTCTGGTTTCCTCTGGGACCATGTTGTTTGCTGATGTCACTAGCACTTCTTTAAGTGCATCCCATTTCAAATTTCCATTTCCCATTTCCTCTTCATATTTGTTTCTCACACTGTCAGTATATATTTTTTTTTGCAGGTTGAAGTCATTCATGAGTGTGTGGTATTGCAGTCTGGGTGCTGCACTAGGTTTCTTTAGTCTCTGGAGTTTCACTCTTATCTTGCAGATGACTGGCAGGTGGTCGCTTCCATAGTTGCTTCTTAACCTTTGTTTATGGCTATATAATCAATTAGGTTTTTGTGTTGCCTCCTTGGCTTCTCAGTATCCATAGGCATTTTGGATGTTCTTGAAACCAAGTGTTGGTTATCATCTTGTCCTTTGCCTTACACCACTGGACCCATCTTTCACTGTGGTCATTGCAAATTCCTAATTGAAAGTTGTCAGTTGTCTTCCCTTCCCTCTCCTTGCTTACTTTGGCATTCAAGTCTCCCATGATGATTTTTAATTTCTAAGCCTTGGTATTGTCAAGAATGGAGTAGAAAGATTATGTTTCTTCCTCAGTGCTTTACACTGATCCTGAATAGAAAGCATAACAGACATACATACAAAGCAGAATATTAATACAGATTCTTGGTCAGAATTCATAGCTGATTCCAGTTCATTAGGTTCAGGAATCTAGCAAAGGTACTACACTCTGATCACATGCAGAAAATGATAATAATAATGAAAATAATAATAATGATGATGATGATAATAATAAATCACAGAGTGTAATTGATTCCAGCTCAGAAGGACATGAAATCAGACAGTAACTTCACTCTGATCCTAGGCAGAAAAGTGTAACAGTCATACTTACAAACAAGCAGAATAATCAAAGATTCTTGGTCAGAAAGTATAACTAATTCTCTGTGAGAAGCTCCGGTGTTCAGACACAGATACTACACACTGATCTTATGTAGAAAAGTTTACATACAAACTCTCTTCCAGCTTTTTGCTTTCCAGTAAATTTTGATCTTCAAAAATTTAAATGTCAATCATTATCTTCTCTCTCCTGGAATTCACTTCTTTTATTCTTCTCTCTCCTTAATAATTCCTTTTCTTATATTTTTAACACTCAGAAATCTCTTGCACCTTAGTGGTTTTATTGCATTGTTTGGGGCAAAATGATTTTAAAAAATACAAACATAATGTTGATATAGATTATTGGTCATAAAACATAAATGATTCCAGCTCAAAAACTTTGGTAATCAAGCACAGATACTACACTCTGATCTTAAGTTGGAAGCAAAACAATTCTACATACAAGCAAACAAAATATTAATACAAATCTTGTAAAACTTGAATCTCATGAATGATTCCACTTTTAAAAGGCTGCAACTGGGACAAATATTCCTTTTTAATCAATGAATAATGATAATCTATACTATTATTATGCTTGCATGTATGTTTGATAGTTAAGTTTGTTTTTTCATAGGACAGAGTGTAGTATGTGTCTAGTGAGCTGGACAACAAATATATAGTGGTTTCTGTCTTCACCAAATCACCCCAAAACTGTAGCATTGCACTTGCTTAGGCTAAGTTCAGTAAAAAGTTAAGTCTGGAAAAGATTTACTAAAACTTTAACAATATTTGCAACACACTAATAAAAACTACATGAAAATAAACTGAAACAGTCAAAATCAACAAAACTAAACTTCAATGTTTTTTGAACTGATATTTCCTTTAACTTTTACAAATAAATTATTTCTTTCTTTGAAGGATAAAATACAATTCATTTAAATTTTGATTTAAAGTAGATTCTTTCCATGAATATTTTTGTTTTGTTTCTTTGGGGTTTCTCTATTCTTTTCATAACTATGTTTAATACAAAATAAAATTTCTACAGAATTATATTTTGAAAATTCCTTTTACTTGACTATATAAAAAAAAATCAATCATTTTCAATAACGGATAATCAACAAACTTTGCCAAATTTGTTTTTGTAAGATTAAGCAAAAAGTGAAAGGGTTAAATATTATTAAATTTAATAAAAACAAAATATTAAGAAATGCATAAAATCTGAGGAAAGCTTGTTTGTTGGCTAAGATAGTTGCAAGTAAAAGTCAGGATTTAAAATGCTGATTTTCAGAGAAGATAGATATCTTTCCTCTCCAACTTGAAAGATGACAAAATATAATTTTTTGTTTATAATCAGAGAGTGATATAAATATCCACATTGGCAACTGCTGGGAGAGGCTATCTACAATTTAGAAATCAAATTTACTAATCAACATGAAAAGAGACTTTTTTCTAAATGATTGTCACATTACTAGTATTGTATGAAATTACAGTATAGACATTATGAAAAGCATCAAAAAAGAAATTAGATGTTACATACACAAGGTCTATATCTATCCTGGAGACTGCCCTGCATCCTCCAAGCAAAAAGAACAGTGTTATAGCCACCTACTTCTCATCTTACTGGTCATTTCAGAAAGAGCAACACAATTTACAGGGCATTACTAGGTAAACACATAATAATTATGAGCCGATCGATAGGTTTCTTGGGACTGAACACCAAAACCACGGACACACTAATGTAGGCTATCCTTTCAAAATATTCATCTTACAATTATGTGAAGGAGCAAGATGCAAACCAGAAAACCTACTGATCACAATGAATACCTGTGAATATGAGAGAGAAAAAAAGGCAAGAAAATTTGCTGAACAAGCACAACCCGAGTGAAAGAAGTTCATTTTGCTAAAGGTTCTTTCCAAACATATTGGTGAAGCCAGTACCTAATTCAGCCATGTGTTTTGTCAAGCAACACACAATTTGAACTACTGTTCATCTATGTATGTCAGACTTCTTGTACAGTGTATATATATATATATATATATATATATATATATATATATATATATATATATATATAATTATGGTTAAGACATTTTTGTAACCTTATGATTTTGTCTCATAAATTGATGAACTGTTGTTCAAAAGTAATGAAAAAGGTGTTCATTTGTTTTAGCTCTTGAAAAAGGTCACCCCTAAAGTGAAAATTCAGTAAGTAAAAATACACAATAAGGAAAAAATTACAAATTTGCAGAAGGTTTAGATGTCAATTTGCAAATGGGGTAATTGCATAGTACTTATATATTTTAATGCGTTTAAGTTTATAGCTATAGCATAACATACAAACTTACAAATAAACAAAAATTGCAAACTTGACAAAGCTTTATTTTTTCAATTTATAATGATTTAATTGGATAGTACTTATGTATTTTTAACACATTTAACAGTTCATATCTACAACATAACATACAAACTTACAAATAAACAAAAGTAAGTTACAGAATAATCCAGGAACTCATAGTACTATTAAATTTGTGTACAAAATATAAGCTTAATTAAACCCATTTTCATGAGTTTTTAACAAAATTTCTTCAAATTATGATACAAGAAATCAATTATTTTACAGTGTCAAAATCAAAACCCTTATATATATATATATATATATATATATATATATATATATAACAACTTAGGAAAAAGTGAAAATTACAAGAATATTATGTGCTAACCTGAAAAAGGTTAGCAGAACTTCTGCCAACCAAGATAGAATGCAATAGATAACTAAAGGAATAATATTCAATAAATTAAGAAAAGTTCAAGGAACTTATCTGATCATCTGACACAAGAGCTTAGCAACAAAATGCTCATCAGAACCAGATGGTAGATAAAGAAACTTGACACTGAGGTTAAGACTGTTCTATGTTGATCTCAGATTCTACTTTTATATTTCTATTCGCTATCTTTGATACTGAGCACTTTTACATAAGTATAACCTACCTTTAAACTATATATATATATATATATATATATATAGGACATAAATTTGATAAAAACAAAACAGCTTAGTGGTAAATTCAAAATGATTCTATTAATATTAGATATTAATGCAATTTCAGCCAGAGAGCTCAAAGTAATTAAATTTATTTATTTACAGAGTCAATATTAATTATATATAAAAATTCAAATTCTCTTATATTGGATGGCCATTTTGTCAGGTAACTTTAAAATCATGTTTTGGTCTCACTGACAAAATGGGTGGTTAAATTTACCTATTTAAATATCCATGTGATATAAGGAAATTTGAATTTTTATATTTTATATATATAGTGACATAAATTTATAAATATACATATGAATGTACACATATGTATAGTATTATTATTCAGGCGTTTATAAAACAGTGCTCAATGTATGAACAGAGCTGTATTATATATTAATAAATATACATATCCTATGTCTATGGCACGACTTGGAGTTTTATGCATTATGCAATAATCAGGTGCAATTTTAAAATGACAGTTTATTAGATTTTAATTCAAATTCACTCAATGTTTATGGGAATTAAATCTTATAAAGTTAATTTTACTGTATTTTTAATAGCAAGATTAAAAATTTAAATATTCTAAGATTATATGTACATAAAAATTTAAAACTTAAAATTAAAATAAAAAATACAAAATATTAAGAATAAAAAAATGCAGGGAAAAGAAATTAAAGGGGTGTAAGTTATGAAACATAAAATTTTAAATATTCAAATATTACATGTAGATAAAAATTCACATTTTAAAATTTTAAATACAATAAAATAAAATAAAAATTACGAATAAAAAGTAAAATTTAGAATTAAAATTAAAAATTAAAAAATGTAAGGAGCAAAAATAAAAGGGGTTAATTCATAATTGTTAAAAGTAATATTGCGGGGGAAAGAAAGAAAGAAATAGGCAAATGCAAAGAGGGATCTATATCAATCTGGGTCTAAGAATTTAAGTAAGTATTAAATTCATTAAGATGATAATGATGTTATATTTTACTTTGGAAGCACTTCCAACAGGTGGAAGGTAAGATTTAATAACCACACGTTGTCTTTAAACAGCAGTAAATACAGCAAGAGTACTGCTTTATCCATACAATATTGGAAATTAAACAACTTCAACAAGGACCTAATAATTACCAGAAATATCGTAGTTAAATCCAAACATTAGAATGGAAAAGGAGATAAATGTAATCTATGCCTTTTAGAAAAACTAAATCAGTAATCCTAATTTGCTTAATAAAAAAAAGTGATTTAATAACCAGTTATTAATCAGAATTAAATTAGACAAGTATATAGTTGTATTAAAAAGTGCACAAAGTACAAAAGTACATATATAATGTAGAGCTTTTAAATATTTTCATTCGGAAGTTAGTTGATTAGGCAACCTTGGTTTCAATATTTTGCTATCTTATTTTATAGCATTTTATATCAACTGATTCACAAATGTTTTATTCTTTTCAAACATACAACAGTAACATTCAGAACACACTGCTGGATGTTTAAAATAACTGGAATTTGAAAAATAAGGGAGGAGTTTCAACAAATGTAAACACTTTCATTCGAGTTTGTATGATCCTAAAATATATTTTCTGATATGTTTACATCTGGACATTACTTTGGGCCTTTTATTTAGTAATATTTCTCATTATGGAAATAACATTATGGTTAACTTCTTTTCTTGGCACAATCTGCAGACGTCACCGCTGTTGTAAGGTCTGACCTTTTTTAATATGCTGCATGTAATATAAGGGTTTTTGCTGTTTCTCCTTTTAGTTTCTACACATAATTAGCTAGTTTGGTACAATTTTTAAGGCTTTCTAGCTTGAATGTAGATTTGTGATTATACCAATGATTTTTAAAATTTCCCCCAGTACATCCCAAGTATGATTTTCTCTGTTCATCTGTATCCTGTATGTCTGCTTTATAAATAACTTCTGTTTTACAAAATCTGTTAAATGGGCATTTGCTTTTGTCTCTGCAGTTACATTTTTCATTAACAATATTTGACTGCACCTGATTTTTTAAATTTTTAGTGTTTCGCTTCTTTATGGAGTTTTCTAAATTGCACATGCAGCTTTAACTTAATTTAACTGTATTTCTATTGTATATCTGATGTAATTCCAAGTTTTTAGGGAAGTGTTTATTAATTAATTTGAAAAATATTTGGCCTATTTTAGATTTTACTTCTTAATTAAAAGGTGGATTAAACCAAGCAATGTTTCGTTGCCTCACATTTTTCATTTGCTTGTTTATTTGTGGTTTATATTCTAATTTACTTTTATGGCCATTTTCATTTAAAACCCTTTCATAATCTATTTTTCTTTCATTGAAGATTGTTTTGTGATAGGAATTTTTAGATAACCCAGATAATTCCTCTCACAAAACAATTTTCAATTTGAACAGCTCATGATAAAATACAGCCAGCATAACCCACTAAGTGCAGAGCAGAAACTGTGAACCATGCATATTCAGATTTGCTGTGAATGTTGATGCATGGCTGGGCTTATGCCACCATCTTTTATGTTTAGGGTTATCATAGTATATCTACTTTTTATTGTCAGTCATGATACGATGCAAAATTTTTTTTTTCTGTCATTGAAGCAGCTGTTCACATGTGATAAGATGCCATTTGATGTCTCTCAGCACACAATGTCCTTGCTTTTGAATGACTTCTAATGCTATCAAACATTTCAAACTGTTGTGTGATCAACACCTAATGATTCTGCAAGTTCATGTGCCTGATATGAGTCTTCATGAAGCAATGCTTCCAATTCATTGTCTTCAACTTTTTTGTCTGCCAGTGTTCTTTATCTTGAACATCAAAATCATTATTTTTTTTATGTGTCTAAACCACTGTATGCATGTTTCCAATAGAGCATGATCACCATAAGTCTCAACAAGAATTCTTTGTGCTTCAGCTGCAGATTTCTTTTGAATAAAGAAGTGCAGTATAATTCCATGCAAATACATTTTCTTTGGCATGGAATCCAACATGTTTAAAACTAGAAAAAAAAAGTGTTATCATCTGAAACTACATACCTGCAGTTCTGAAAATGCCATCTGTTGGAAAAGTGAGAACTTATTCAAGTTCATATTATATATATGGTATAATGATATATAGTTCTTTTTATATATCAAAAACAATTTTAGGGGAAAGAAGTATGACAAAGTGGAAAAGTTATATGATGTGTTTCATTCTTGAGGACTTAAAGGAGGAATTTACTCTATTACCTGTAATAACTGCCACAAGGGATACACCAGAGAAGTCACAAGAAAGTTAAATAAAATATTACATGAGCACAAAAGTATCTTTAAAAACATAACACATTAAATGCTTTAGCTGCTCACTGTAATGAGATTTACCACAATTTGGATTTTAAAAATGCTCCTCTAATTAAAAGAGAAAACAATTTACTAAAATGAACATGTTTAGAAAGTGCTTTAATTACTGTAAATTTGTGTCCAGTTTCTTTCAATGTTTCACCATTTTTGGCAGATTTTCTATTATCACAAGGTGGGATATTTAATAAAAGAAAGAAAAAAAAGCGTATAAATGAAATCAGTTGAATTATGTACCCAAAAACATATTAAAAATCATTTTTAAATTTAAAATTCTCAGCAACTCTCATTCATGTGCATGTTTTTTTTTGTTTTTTTTTAAATCATATCACCCCAAGCAAGGCGGTAACGCCACTGAAGCACAAGGGGCTATATAAGAGTGAAAAGAATGGAGAAGAGAAAGCCGGAAACCACATCCTAAGCAGGGAACGAGGGATGAGCCTCTTTACCTGTTCAGTAGACGTGGGTGGAGTGTGAACCGGACAGTGAACATTAGCATAAAATTAATCCAATGAATTCCTAAGAAAGAAACATGTCATATGAAAATTTTCATTTTGTCATACTTTTTTCACCTAATATATATTTTTTTCAAACTAATATTTTGGAAAAGTCCAACATTCTATTTTTCTTTTTTAATGTACTTTGGGATTATATACCTCACAAAAAAGTGAGTAAATATGTTGGCTTGATGACCACAACATTTAAAATGTC